>LBNU01009421.1:0-35714 GCA_014162995.1 Artemisia annua
GAAGCTAGTCTTCATTTTAGTTTTTCATTATGTCATTTTAAAGTTATGTCAATTTAATTCACTTGTCATTTAAGTTTATGTCAATTTGATGTCTTGATTTACTTATTGTTGTTTTATTGTCTTAATCTTTACAAGTCCTTTCTTAATCTTTACAAGTTTTTATTAATTTTCTTGTCACCTTTGCATGGTTTTCATTTAAGATTCATAAAAAGCTTATGGGTTAGGGCTTACAAAAGAGGCCGTGGCTTATTTGCTTATTTCTAAGCTTATTTTAGTGTCTTAACGTTTTATTTATCAAGTTTTTACAAGTTTTATTTAGCTTTTTATTAATTTTAGTGTCACGTTATATTTTTTAGATTCCAGTAGGTAACTTAGGGTTTAATAGCGAGTATGGGTATTTAAACCCATAGCGAGTTTAGTTTTTGTTTAGGCATAGCGAGTTTGGGTACCAAGAGGTTAGCGAGTTTGGTCCCAACAAACCCCTAGCGAGTATGGTTTCTAAATTAGCATAGCGAGTTTGGTATTAGGTTAGCCTAGCGAGTATGTTTTTGTTCTAAGAGTCTAGCGAGTTTCATTTTGGTGTAGCGAGTTTGTGTTTCTCTTTATCCTAGCGAGTTTGGTTCCTATAGGTAGCATAGCGAGTTTGGTTTACAGTTTTGTGTCAATTTCATTTTTAGTCCAAGTCTTTGAGTCGTGTCTTGTTCTAGTCTTTTCTTTTCGTATTTCTTTTACAAGCCGAGCTAGGCTTTTGTTTTCTCCATCGTTCTTCGAGTGGAGTTTTGTTTGGGTCATTCCTAAACGAAACTCTGCCGAATTTTCTTTAATTTCTTTTTAACTTCGTCTATTTCCTTTTAACTTGTTTTATTTTCTTTTAAACATTTACTTCACTTTTCTTTTATCATTTAAATCTAAAACCACAAAAACATTTTACACTATTATTTTATTTTCATTTCTTTTATTTACTTTATCTTTATTTATTTTATTTCTTTCTTTTATTTCTTTTTACGTTTATGTTTTCTTTTCTCGTTCATTTTAATTTCTTTACTCACGTTTTACTTTTCATTAAGTTTTAAATAACGTTTAGTAGCGTAATTAAACCCAAAACATATCTTTAAACCCATTCACATCACATAACTCACGGTTTTGAACGACTAAGATCAGTTCAACCCTCGTTGGGACTACGACCCGAGGTTCTTAAGCTTCACCGCTTGGTCCGCCTCGATCAGTTTTTGGCGCCGCTGCCGGGGAGCGGTTGATTAGATTAAGTTGTTTGATCGTTCGAGACTTGTGATTTGAAGACCCTTCTTTTAGAAGTTAACGCTTTTTCTTAAAAACAAAAACAACAAAAAAATTATAAAACCTATAAAAACCAAAAATATTTTCTCTTTTCTTTTATAAACTTATAAAAACCAAAAAGATTTTCTTTTCTACTTTCTTTTTCACTTTGTTTTGTTTTGATTTGTATGATCACTCGTTCCAAGTCTAACTTGAACGAGTCATCTTCTTCTTCCACAGTGCCAACTAACCGCAGTCGTCGTAGACGGAGGCAAAGAAACGTACCCGAGTTACGTGATCTTCCTACTCCCATCACCGAGATGGCCGACCAACGCACGATGCAGGAATTGCTCCAATGTCCTACCGAAGGATATGGAGATGCTATTGTTCTACCCCAAATCCTTTCTGAGAATTTTGAGCTTAAAACCGGTTTGATTCAACTTGTCACTTCTAATCAATTTCAAGGTTTTGAAAGGGACGATCCTCATGCCCACATCCGTTGGTTCAACAAGTTAACTTCAACCATGAAATTCAAAGATGTCCCTCATGAAGCTATTAAGCTAATGCTCTTTCCCTTTTCTCTAGAGGGGGCAGCCCGAGTTTGGCTCGAGAAAGAACCCCCTCGTTCCATTACCACTTGGGAAGAGCTTGTTTCAAAATTCGTTAATCATTTCTTTCCCCCATCCAAAACAACAAACCTAAAGAATGATATAACCAATTTTCAGCAACGTTTTGATGAAAGCTTTGGTGAGGCATGGGAACGTTTCAAGGATCTTCTTCGCAAGTGTCCTCACCATGGTTTCTCCGAATTGCACCAAATCGATACGTTCTATAACGCTTTGACTCAAAACGATCAAGATTCTTTGAACTCAGCCGCCGGTGGCAATATCTTGAATCGTACGCCACGGGATATTCTTACTATCATTGAGAACAAATCAAAGGTTCCGACTTCTCGTAACAAACCGAATGTTTCGAAAGCAACGTTGTTTAATCCTTCTTCTTCGACGTCATCGGCCCAACCATCGGAGATGGCCGAACTTACCGATGCTTTACGTTTGATGATGAAAGAGTTTAAGAACCAGAATCAGAAACCCGAGCCCGTTAAAGCTGTTAATGAAGTGTGTGTGATTTGTGGTGGTCCCCATCAGTATTATAATTGTCAAGCCACCGATGGCCAAATTGGTAATGCTGACGTTGCAGCTGCTAACTTTATTCAAAACCAAGGTTTTAGACCTAACAACCAAATGGGACCACCAGGATTTCCACCATTGCAAACTCATCAAAACCGTTACCCTCAAAATAACCAAGGTTATCAAAACCAAGGTTACAACCAAAACCGTGCAACAAGCTACAATCAAAACCAAGGTTATCAAAATTATCAAAGTTCTCCACCCCAACAAACTTTTAACCAACAACCACCACCAAGGTCAACGTCTCCTGAGCTCGCCAATTACATCAAAACCAATGACGTGAGCATGCGAGCAATGCAAAACCAAATCAACAACTTGAAGGTTGACTTTAAGAAGGAAATCGACGCGTCAATGTCTCAACAGACTAATGAGCTTAAGCAAATGATGAACGCTTTTATGCAAATGAATCAACCATCATCGTCGAGTTGTCTTCCAAGTAATACGATTCATAACCCACGTGGTGATTTGAAAGCGATTACGACTAGAAGTGGTGTGTCATACGAAGGACCCACGGTTCCGACTACCTCGTCTTCTTTACCCCCTAAGGTGGTCGTCCGTGAGACCGAGGCGACAAAGGATAAGGAAATTCCTACTAACAACGGAAGGACCGAATACATCCAACCTCCGGTTGTCCAAAGTGAACCAAAGTTTAAAAGATCATTGCCTTATCCGGTTAACCCAAAGTTTCGTGAAAAAAATCACCAACAAATGAAAAAATTTCTTCAAATTTTTCAAGATCTTCACTTTGACTTGAGTTTTGCGGATGCTTTGCTTTATATGCCTAAATTTGCTACAACTTTCAAAAGCTTAATGAGTAACAAAGAAAAATTATTGGATATTGCTAACACGCCTTTGAATGAGAATTGCTCGGCGGTTGTCTTAAAGAAACTTCCCGAAAAACTTGAAGACCCCGGCAAATTTCTAATTCCTTGTGATTTCCCGGGAATGATCGAATGCCTAGCCTTGGCCGATCTTGGCGCAAGCATCAATCTTATGCCCTTGTCCGTTTGGAAACAACTATCTCTCCCCGAACTAACTCCTACTCGAATGACTCTCGAGCTCGCGAACCGTTCAATCGCTCATGCAAAAGGTATCGCTGAAGATGTCATCGTGAAGGTTGGAAAGTTCTATTTCCCGGTTGATTTTGTTGTTTGTGATTTTGATGCCGATCCTCGAGTTCCTCTCATTCTTGGGAGAGGATTCTTGAAGACGAGCCATGCTTTAGTTGATGTTTTTGCGGAAGAAGTCACTCTCCGAGTTGAGGATGAGGCCATTACGTTTAATATCCAACAAACTTCTACAAACGCCGCCAATACATTTTCGGTTAAAAGTATTGATGTCAAAGATGTTAGTAATGATGTTTCTTCCGAGTCTTCCAATCCTTCCCTTCCGAGTGAGGGAAGTGATTTTTCTATGGAAGAGCTCGAGGTTTTCTCTCATAATGATCCCGTTTTACCTCAAATTGATGAAGCCGTCTTTGATATGGAGGGAGATATTCGCTTAATTGAAAAATTGTTGAATGAACCACCGTCAACTCTCCCTCCCGAAAAAGTCAACTTGGATGCCAAACCGTTTGAATCCGATTCTAAGTCCAAAGATCAAAGTAGTGGCAGTACCACTTCTAGAGTCGATGCTCTTCTTGAGGAGTTCGCCGATGAACTCGCTCTCCTTGATTCCATTCCACGAGAGGATGAGGACGTTGAATCCGACTTACGCAGATTGGAGTTTTTACTAAACAATGACGATGATGATTTTGTTGATGTTCAAGTTAATCAAAAACAAGTTGATAATTTCTCAAATCAAACTTCATCACTTGGTTCGCACTTTGAGCTTACCAACGACCAAAGTGATGATGAACTTTTTGATTTCAAAGCCGATCAAAGTGAGTGGAAAAACATTTTATATGGAAAATCTTTTGAAGAAAAATCTTTTGATGATCAAAGTGATGATGAACTTTTTGATTTCAAGGCTGATCAAACTGAATGGCGAAATATTTTATATGGGAAATCTGTTGATGAAAAATCTTTTGAGAAAAAATCTTTTGATGAAAAATCTGATGAAAAAGAATTCAAAAAGGAGTTTAAAATGGTAACAATCAATGAGGAATCTACTTTTGAGCTAAATGATTTATCTTCTTTTGAGGATGATTTGTTTCCTTCTGATGAGTCCACCATCGAGTACCTTTCCGATTTTTCCTGTGAAGACAAAGTTTTTAATCCAGGAATACTCGATGGTGGTAAAATTCATCCTTTGATGAATGTGACTCCAAACAAAAATTTTGAGCAGTTTTTAATGATGAAGGAAAATGATTGCTTTTCGCTCACTTCTGAGCAAAAATCTTTATCATTAATGAAAACAAAATCTTTGCTACCGTTTGACACGGGGAATGAGGACACTATTCTTGATCCGGGAGAGGGAAAATTTTTTCACAAAAATTTACTTTACTTGAACCCCACCCACCCTCCCGTGATTTTTGTGACTTCTCTTGTTTTACACTCCTCAGCGAGTGAAGATGTTGTTTTTGATCCAGGCATTCCTCCTTTTGTGTCAAATGTGTGTTTCATTTGCTCCCCCAAGGACAAGTAAATTCGGGGCGAGTCTAAGCTATACGACTCGTTACTAAACAAGCGCTTCGTGGGAGGCACCCCATGCTTATCCTTTTTATTTTTATTCTTATTATCTAATAAGTAACGCGAGGAGGGCGACCTCTTCCAATCTTGTGTTTGCTTGGTTGTTTGTGTTTGTGCAGGATTTCCCCAATTCATGATGACTCTCGTGCTCGTGGTTCGATGCATCTCCACTCGAGTCCCATGTATTGCTGCTTGCTTGGAAATCACTATATCCAAATCTTATCGACTAATGGTATCTTTGGCATACTTAATAAACGGCCTTAGATTTATTATTAGGATTACCCTTACCTTGAAAACATTGAGGACAATGTTTATCTTTAGTCTGGGGGGGTGAATCTTCGATTTGATTGACCTAGCACTTTCACCATTGCTGTTTACTTACGCAACCCCGTTTTTACGCAACCCCGTTTTTCCCCAAAAATCCAAAAAATTGAAAAATTTTGAAAATTTTCAAAGCAAAAAAGCAAAAAAAGAAAAAATGAGAAAAATATAAAAAAATACAAAAATAGAATAAAAGTTTTGACACCGCGTTTGACTTTCCTACTAGGTAAGAGTGAGAATAAAAATTTTGACTTGATCCGGGCGTGTTGAGCCCTAGCTTGTTCCCTTAACCAATGATGATCACAAAAGCTTTTGCTAGTTTTGTACACAAGGAGCTACTCTTTTGTCGGCTCCCGTACTTTACTTTATATATGCGTGGCTTGATTATCGGCTAAGCATTCGCGGATCTCATTATTTGAGATTTTAAATTTGCGAAGAACGTGAAATGATAGAGTTTCTTTAGAAGTTAGATGCTAAGCATAGAGTAGTTGGATCTCTTTCAAGCTCATCGTAGGTACTCATGTCTTTTTGTTCCCACAAAATTGCTTAACCCCATATATGTGCAAAATAATTAAGGATGTTAGGTTTAGCCGATGAGTAGTTCTTTATCTTCTTAAGAGAATCTTTGCTTGGAAAATTGGGTACACATCATGGATACACGTCAGTTGAGTTGTATTGTATTGTATAAGCGTAGTACGCATGTGGTTTCGGAGCTACCCAAAAGCCCGTTGTTATGTATAAGCTAAGGTGCTTTAAGACTTCGGATTGAGATCGGGCCTTGGATCCTAGATTCCAACCCTAGCAGTTGGCGGTAGGTCTTGGATTGAAACCGTGAAGGTTCGGAGTCGAGAAGTTACTAAGGCAAGAAAAAGAAAGAAAAAAGTGAAAAAAGTATCAAGGAAAGAAAAAGAAAAAGAAAAAAAAGAAAAATGAGAAAAGAAAAAGAAAAGAAAGAATAAGGATGTATGTTGAAGATTTATGGATCAAGAATTCTAGTGATAAGACTAAAGTTGGTCGCGCGTGAGGTGCATGTTACGATCCTAGATCGGACGCATGAGGTGCACGTGAAATGTACTCGCCAACTTATGTCTATTTATGATGTATTCCAAAGTCTTCGTATGTATCCAATATCCTTGATGTGGACCACATTTCTCTTGCAAACCTTCTTAAGAGAAGATCGATAACTACTCAGCGTTTGAATTTGGTATCTTTATCGGATTAAAAACTATGAAACGAGATGCTTATGAAGAAGTTCATTTCTCTCACAAAAATAAAATAAAGAGATACAAAAATAGGAAAATGGGAGCAAGCGGTACACGAGTAACTTCCATGGGTAGCGTTGGCATCTAACTTGTAATTAAACAATGATCCGTTTTTACGCTTAGTTTGGGAGCTTGTGAAAAATCAGGGACGATGAATTTTATCCAATCGGTCACTTTTCTATGAATCGTGTTCTTGCTCTATGACCCTTAATCGTTATTGAAAGATAATGAAAGTCAAGCACACCGTCATAAGCTAAAGTAGTATAATATGAGTACATGGAATAAAATGGAAACCCGGGGCGTTTTAGGGAATAAATTATTTCGTATCTCTTCTGAACGTTTTGCTACTTTTCAAAGTTAGTAAAGAGAGGTTTGAAATTATTTATCTTTAAAGCGTGACGTGATTACATTGCGTGAGGACACGCAATACCTTAGTCTGGGGGATTTTGATGTGTGCTATTTTACACATGTTTTTGACCTTAGTTTAAGTGTGTATAAGACCAAAAACTAACGCGAAACGCCAAAGATATAGTGTTTTTGTGTTTGTGACTGTGCAGGAAAGGATATTGCATAAATGGCATGAAAACCAACCAAAAAGCCCTAAAAGAGCACGAGATTTGGAAAAGAGTCAAGAAGCCGAGTCAAAGATGAAATTTACTCAAGTAAAGCCCGTGACGATGTTTTCATTACTTAAAGGCTCGTGAATATGAAAGAGATACTTAATCGAAGATTAAAGATGATTATCATGTATAAGCTTCCCAAACTCGAGCAAGTGGTCACTTTTATATCATTGAAGACTTTATGAAGACTCGTTAACATATTCCTCAAGATTACAAGGACTTAAGTTTACTTTTTAGAAGTCGTTTAGTAGTGTAATAGAAGTTTATGTGTCATTTCATAAACAAATAGAGTTGAGGGGGCTTGATGTAAAAGGATTCCACCATGGAAACCTTAAATACCCACCTTAAGCTTCATTTTGAAGCTAGTAGTCTTAGTCTTAGTCTTTAGTTTTCATTTAATTTTCTTGTCATTTATTTTATGTAAGTTTTATTTACTTGTCATTTAAGTTTATGTCAATTTAATTTTCATGTCTTGATTTACTTATTGTCATTTTATTGTCTTAATCTTTACAAGTTCTTTCTTAATCTTTACAAGTTTTTATTAATTTTCTTGTCACCTTTGCATGGTTTTCATTTGAGTTTCTTAAGAAAGCTTATGGGTTAGGGCTTACAAAAGAAGCCGTGGCTTATTTGCTTATTTCTAAGCTTATTTTAGTGTCTTAACGTTTTATTTATTAAGTTTTTACAAGTTTTATTTACCTTTTATTAAATTTCAGTGTCACGTTTAATGTTTTGAGTGTCCAGTAAGTCACTTAGGGTTTAGTAGCGAGTTTGGTGTCATTTAGGGTTTTATAGCGAGTTTGATTTTTTAGTAGCGAGTATGGAGTCATTAGGCTAGCGAGTATGATATACTGCCTAGCGAGTTTGATTAAATGCCTAGCGAGTATCATTTTTTTCATTGTAGCAAGTTTGTTTTTGTCTAGTCCTAGCGAGTTTGGTCCCAAAAGGTCTTAGCGAGTTTGGAATTTTGTTTAGGGTAGCGAGTTTGGTCCCAAAAATAGCTAGCGAGTATCATTTTTTTACTTGTAGCGAGTATGGTTTTTGGTGTAGCGAGTTTGTTTTAGTTAGGTCATAGCGAGTTTGGTTTAGGATTTTAGTTAGCGAGTTTGTTTAAAGTCTTGTGTCAGTTTCATTTTAGTCCAGTTTCATTTCGAGTCGTGTCTTGTTTTCTCTTCTTCTTTTCTTATTTCTTTTACAAGCCGAGCTAGGCTTTTGTTTTCTCCATCGTTCTTCGAGTGGAGATTTGTTTGGGTCATTCCTAAACGAAACTCCGTCGAATTTTCTTTAATTTCTTTTTAACTTAGTCTATTTTCTTTTAACTTGTTTTATTTTCTTTTAAACATTTACTTCACTTTTCTTTTATTAATTAAACTTAAAAACCACAAAAACATTTTACACTATTATTTTATTTTCATTTCTTTTATTTACTTTACCTTTATTTATTTTATTTCTTTTCTTTATTTCTTTTTACGTTTATGTTTTCCTTTATCGTTCATTTTAATTTCCTTACTCATGTTTTACTTTTCATTAAGTTTTAAATAACGTTTAGTAGCGTAATTAAACCCAAAACATCTCTTTAAACCCATTCACATCACATAACTCACGGTTTTGAACGACTAAGATCAGTTCAACCCTCGTTGGGACTACGACCCGAGGTTCTTAAGCTTCACCGCTTGTTCTGCCTCGCATCAATCCCATTATTGTTGATTTAAAAATAGCCCTATGGGATTTGGTTGTTTCAGTTTGATCATTTATAAACAATTGGATAAACCTGGGATAAAGCAAAGATTTTCCTTTTTCTTTAACACTAAAAACAATGCCCTCAAAAATCATGTTTGAAAAATTAAATGAGTCTCCTTTGCTTAAGCAAATCATAGCAGATGCTATGGTTGCATTAATCTCATTCCACCCAGTTGTTTTAGGACTCAAACAATGCAATAAGGTATGGGCTAAAAGTTTCCAAGGAGTAGAAAAAAGACCTTTTTGAAATTTTAAACTATTGTTCTTCTTCTGATAACCCAGTTCAGCCAAACCATCAAAAAGCTCATTTCTTTCAAGATACTTTGTTCCTTCTTCATCATCAAAGAGCAAAGTTGTTCGAATAGAGGCTTCAGAAATGATTACTTTTTGATCATCAACATATGCCCTCACACAAAGTACTCCATTTTTGACTTGTCAAAACCCATGTTTCCCTGTGGATTATACTTAAGTTGCCTTCCAGTTCTTTTCAAGAACTTTCTTGCCCTTAAAGTCAGCATAGCCATTTGCCACTTCATATCAATTTCTTCCAGATCATCAGAATCAAGATATGTCAGCATCTTTGGTTTAAGACTCAGTAAGCTGTGGTGAATCGCCAAGGAGCACACAGAGCAGCACCACTTGCAGTGTCCAAGGTTATTAGACACAAGCAGCAGAGATATGTAGTAAAAGTAGAGGACACCATAAGCAGCAGAGATACCCTCTAATAAGATTGACTTTGGTAAAAAAAAGCAAATTTGAGTCTGATGATGAAGTAGACGAATTTGATGCACCCTTCAAACTCAATCATAAGCCTTCCAAGTTGTTGTATAGATCATCCAAGCTCATTGTATCAAATCAGTTTTGTTTTCCACACAAACAGTTTGCATGCTCCATTCAGGTGACAGGCTTCTTAAATAAATTTGAGATTTGTATCTTCTTGAGGGACAATGTATCTAAGAAGCTTTAAAGACTTTACAAGGCTTTTGGAGTCTGTTTAGTTAACCATCAAGAATTTCTCCACCTGATAGCAATGAAGTTTCAAATTGATGCTCAAAGCATTTTTCCTAGCCTTCTTAGTGGCATCATTGCCACCAAATCTTGTTTCAATAGTTTCCATAAGCTCCTTAGCAGTATCAATGGGTTCAAAAATCAACCTGAAATTCATTGGTGGATCTCCATCAGGAGAATACTATGAGCTTTTATCTCCAGTTTCATGAAGATCATCAGCTTCCTTTCCTTGATTCCAACTTCCTTGCCATCAACAGTCACTGAATTTTAGTACCCTTGACAATAGCATCCACATCTTGTAGTCAATCATCCGGTGTATTGCCTCACTTCATCTTCCATATCTCAACTCACCTTGCTTCAGCATAGGAACCTTGGAGGCAGTAACCATATGAGTTTCATCACCCATTGTTCAGATGTAACAGACAGAACTTAGAGAGAATGTTTAGATTCTTCTTGATCACAGCTTCTAGATACAAGCTCTGATACCACTTGTAGAAACGTTGTAGCTCGAGGTTGTTGATCATATCACTGGGACAATAACAATGATAATAACAATATGCAGCGGAATAGAACAAATCAAAGTTATTGACACAAGGTTTTTCACCATCATCACCTCCAATTATATTTGATCAGAATATAACGTGTTACCTAACTGTAACAGGGATCTAAGACACCTCAGATCTTGAAGGTATCGAACAACTAACTCTAGTCTAGGCGTTTACAATGAACCACACCCTAGACACACACACACCTTTACTGTAGACTACATCTTTTCTGTGCAAACAAATATACGTTCCCTACCTCTCTTTATATACTAGAGAGCTAGGGTTACAAAGGGATAAGAACAAAATAATACAGACAAATCCTTTTAACATAATACAAATATTCTGTAATATTCCTACGATTAAGCTTTTCCCCTTTGTCATTTTAAGCCCTCCTTGTTTTCATTCTTCTTGTTTTGTCTCATTAAATCTATAAACCCAACAGTACGCGAATTAAATCGGTTTCTAGAACCCTTAGCCTCGTCATCACATAAACTGACCCAAGAGAACACTTTGATAACCAAGTTGGTAGCCAATCAAGCTATCCTACTCTTACCCCTATTCGTTATCTCATCCTCAGTATTCTTCTTGTCCCTCCAAGTTGTCATTATCCTCAGGTTATATACTCCCATCTAAAAGAACTCACATACACATTCACAAACTCACTCACAAATCTCTTTTGTTTACTGTGGTATACCGAGAAGGAAAGGAGACATCACAAGTTGTTCCCAAGCTCCCACAAGCTCTCCACAAGCTTCACTCAAGTCCTTGGTGTGCCCACTATCGAGTTACAAGCTCACAAGACCTCCCCTAGCCTCCACAGTCTCGAGATCGACCTACCTTTAAGGTGTAGTAAGTGTTTCCAAAACACTTAGTTTATTTTCATCTCATATTCATGTTTTCAATTCATATAACCCACCAACACTTTCCCTTGTTTAAACCTATATCTCGTTAAGCTAAAACCTAATAAATTCACTCACTTGAATCTCTATATACCTGAAAATGGAGATATGAACTTGGTTTGCACTTAACATAACCCTAAGACCCTAAAAATCACATGTTTCTATGTACTATATCGAAAAATAGTTAATATATTACTAAGTGTTTAGAATGATTTTTCTCATTTACTTTGACTCCTGTATTCGTAATCTATACGTATAACATACTAATATTATGGCTCAACTTAATTCTTTGAATCAATAGCAAACAAGCTATCTAAAGCTTACACACTCACAAGGTTGTTTGAACTATCTCACAAGCTCAAAGCTTGAGCAACTCAGTCGGTCACAGAAACAACACAAACACTCTTAGTGGGCCTAAAGCCCAACAAAACCATAAACTGTTGTGGCCTGTTACATAGCCCCACAACATACCACCTCACTTTGGCATGGCCCAACATAGGCCCATGAACCACCAAAACCAGCTGGAAGCCCAGTGGACCTACAGAACACCCAATGGGCCTTAACAGTCTAAACCAGGCCCAATAACACTATAATAAGCAGTTTGCAAATAAGCAATGTATAAGCTATTTCTGTAAATTGAAACAGACTTATTTTGAGCCCATAAACAAGCCCACAAAACCCCTGGTCTATTGGACCCTCACACACACCAGTGGGCCTAACAGTTTAATATGGCCTAATAAGCTCACAATAAGCTTTAAGCTAATATAAGCTAATTGATAAGATAATTGGAATGAGGTCATAAGCTAAAATGGTGTTTTAGACTAAAAATGCAAAAGGTATAAAGTTAAAGGACTAAAACTGCCAACTATGGGTTAAAACTGTTAATTTTGTAACTTGAGGTTACCAACAGTAAATATAAACCATTTTGGGTCACTTGTGTAAATTTGGAGGTATAAGGATTAAAAATGAACATTTTATACATAAAGGACTAATTTTGCAAAGCTTATAAACTACAAGGACCAAAACTGTAAATTATGAAAACATGGTGTAAAAACAATATATTCAGAATGTTTTTGTCATTTATTGACTATTTTGATGTAGTGAGTACTAAAAAAATGTAAATATACATTTCACAAGGACTAAAAGTGTCAACTTTGAAAGTACAAGGACTAAATGCGTAAATATTGGAACAGGAGTGCCAAAACTGCCATTTTGATAAAGTAAAAGTTAGAAATGGAATAATTACAAACCCATGGTACTCAAATGTCATTTCTGTAAACATATGGGTTAGAAATGTGAACTTTTCAAAGTATAAGGGCTAAACTTGTAATTTCACAAACTTGGGTGAAAATGGCTATTTTGATAACTATAAGTATAAAAAGGGAATATTTGAGAAATAACTAGATAACAAAAGATCACCTTTCACTTATTGTGCCAAATATGTCATTTTCACAAAGTTCAAGGACTGAAATTGTAAAATTTCAATATTAAGGTTTAAAGTGTAAACCTCTGAAAACTTTAAGGGTTATTGAGTAACTTTAACAAAGATCATGGTACATAATAACCTATCCCACAACCAGAACACCTTACCATGAAATGGTAACACATCTCTATAAGCCAGGCATGACTTATTATCGACACACATAAAACAAGATGATATTATATATATATATATATATATATATATATATATATATATATATATATATATATATATATATATATATATATATATATATATATATATATATATAGTTTTTGAACTTTAAGTATTATACACAACCACAAACCACCCACACCACCAAGTAATGAAATTTCTCATATTATCCAAGTTGCGTGTTGGAGCCATTCACCAGTTGCACTTGTTATACTTATTTGCCTACATTCACACACTCATCTGAGGTGAGTCTATAGTCCCACTTTTTTCATATTTTACAACTATGTGGGGGGATACATGCTACACTTTGGAACACAAGTATTTCACTTTATGTATGCCAACTTGATTATTGCATAAGACCAACCGTGCCCACTTTATCTTATGAAAGTCCCTTCTATCATGAACCTTAGTCACTTGCGAGTGAACGCGAATACTGTGAATAGATCTATTTGGTTTGACAGCCCATTTGTACTAGCTGGATAGATAGCCTTGGTGCTAGCAAGATGGATAGACAAATGCACATTATTTGAGATACTAGGAGAAATGGCAAACTCCTACCCAAGGGCCCACTTATATGGTACTGATGTCATTGTGATGACACAGACATGTTAAAGTTGTGTTCATGAGACTTATGGCAATATGCATACGAAACCACATAACTGATTTACTTCTGAAATACTTAGATTGTGTTCAACTGATTTATCAAACATAAACACTATGGATTCACTCAACAATTTTGTTGACTTTTTAGCATGTTTATCTCAGGTAACTGAAGCAAGCCTGGAGGCATAGAGTGGGCATTTGACCTTGTGTCAGTGGTGTAACAAATAAATTAAACAGTCACTTTCAAACACTTAATGTGATGTACTAAACTATCAAACATCCTTGCATTTTGAATTCAATAATATGAACTTCAAAACGTCTCTTTGAGTCATTTTCTATGATTATGATAGTGATCCTCTACGTAACACCCAAATTAGTCTTCCGTTGTTAAAATCTAGTTTTGGGGGTGTTACATCTGTTGACTGTGACGAAGGGATTATGTTATGGTTAGTTGTATGTGCAACATGTTGGTTGTTTGAAGTTTTGCTTACAAATCTGTAAACTATTTTTTTTTCAAGAACAATAATGGTTAGTGTTTGAAAAATCTTAAATGTTTATTAAGAACACATTATAAATTGAGATCTTGTTACAATTAAAGAATATGGGTTATTATTATGATTAACAATTTGGGTTTCGACATATTTAGAGTTAAACTGTGGGTTGTTAGATTACAATTTAGTGTGTTAGGGTTAGTTTTTGGTTTGTTAAAAATTGTTATTTCAATGCTTGTTTCAATATCATATATCAGGAGAGTTGCTTGAATGTAATTCTTTGATAGGTGAAATGAGTAAATTGTAAGTGATTGGCGAATGTAAATTTTTTCTTAGGTGAAATGAGTAAATTCTTTGATTGGTGATGCAACTTCTGAGATTTTTGTGCTGCGGAAAATAATGATGGTTGTCGGAATATTCACCGGAAAATATGGTGCTTGCCGAAATATTTGCTGGAAAAGATAGCACTTGTCGGATTACCCGCCGGAGAAGATTGTGGTTGCCCGAAGAAGACGGTGTTGGTAGTATGGAAGTGAGTTTATAAATAATGAGAATGAACAAACTTGCAATATAATAAATCTATGAGGACATTTTTACAACTTAATTTTACACATATGTGTTCCACATAAGCATATTTATATAAAAAATGCCAAATATGCAAAAATGACCGGTGTAGCCGGTAGCTGGTCATCATATTTATAAATTCTAACCGTTACACGTACCAACAAGTTTTGTATCTAATAAAAGTACATTTTCGACCATGTTTATATAACTAGCATTCAAGCAATCTATTGTACTTGTTATACAAGACGAGCTTATCCATTGTTTTGCAACGAGATTTACAACGTATATTTATTTGACATGAATAACANTTAAAAACTTAAAAATTTTGTATCAAAAAACCGATTAAGTGTGATGCAATATGAAAAGTGTCAATAATAAATCTAAATTAACTAGAGATAGTAGAGAACGTTAAGTAAAGCATTTCACACCAACAAAAACATAAACACAATATAAACTCTAAGCCACCTCACAAGCATAATCAACACAATGCCACACAATGCAAATACAAATGTAAAGCGACAAATGTAAATATAAACATAAAGCGATAAGTAAAAGAAAGCGTAAACCAAACACGATGATTTAAAGTGGTTCGGTCATGAAACTCCTCTTCCGCTACTATACTCCCTGAGTACCTAACTCGAGGTACTTCACTAGTCGACAAGCTCCCTTCTCAGCAGAGAAAACCTTACAACTCCGTTTACAATATTTTCGATACTAAGCTATTTATCGAGTTCTTCTTCAGTTACAACCAAACCGGTTATGTTTTATGGCCTAACAGAACAAACCTTGTGTTTTAAGGCCTACACACATAAACCATGTCGCTTACATTATTTTTCGATACTAAGATAAATATCGAGTCCCTCTTCGGGTACAACCAAACTCGTTATGATTTATGGCCCAATATAGCAAAACTTTCGACCGTATTTTTCAAAAACACAACATTACAAACTTGTGATTAGGCTCTGATGTAGGGATGACAAAAGCACCCGAAACCGACAGGGAAAACCGAAACCTGAACCGGTTGGGACGGGGTCGGGGGCGGGTTGAGATGTTTGGATGCGGATTTGGGTATTGATAAATTTATATAGCTGGGTACGAGTTCGGTGACGGGTTCGAATAATACCCGCCCGATTACCCGTACCTATATCCGTTTACCCGAATCCGTACATTCTTTATTGCTATTTTAATTAATTAAAGTATATATATACATATAAACCCTTTATATTTAGTATGATATTATATATAATTTTTGCCATTATATTTTTTATATAAGTATCTCGATTATATAACACATTTGGATTTTGTACATGAATTATTCGAAAGCGTTAAATCATTTGACATGATATTCGGTTTCTTTAACTTTTAAACATTTAAAAAAAATATAAAGGTGTTTTACTTTGTTTTGTTGGGGGTTTCAATGTGACTTAATCTTGATACCTCACATTTTGTCCAAAAAATATTCAACTGCGGATAACCGATACTCGCGAGAAAACCCGATGGATAATATTAAACGGGTACCCACCGGGTAATGGGGTGGGTACGGGTGTGGATATTATAAACTGATACGAATACGGGTTCACTAAAACCCGCCCTGAACCCGACCCGTTACTATCCCTACTCTGATGCCACTATTAGGAATTAAGATCCAACATTTCGGGTGGCCGTGGAAGCTCAAAATAGAAGCTAAACATGGTAAAGTTAGCGAAATAGAAAAGGAAAATGTGCGTATTATTTAGAGAGAAAATAATACAATACACACACTTATTATGGTGATACAATGAGCTTCACCTTTCCTAATTGTGACTAGGAGGGTATTTATATCCTAGTCACTGCGTATAATTTATTAACGTTGTTATTAGAGAGAAAAGGAAAATGTGCGTATTATTTAGAGAGAAAATAACTATGTTAACATAACTATGTTAACATAACTAGTCACTGCGTATAAGTAAATAGTATTATTCTACAAGTAAATAGTATTATTCTACTGCAATTCGTGAATATGAATTTTAAGGCTAAAGGAGGAAAGCAATATGAATCGTGTGTAACACTAAAAAAACCACTTTAATTTGGAAAACATACCATGAATACAATATAGAACAATTTAATTTATTAACGTTGTTACAAAAAAATAGCTGCCATTCAAGAAAAGAACGTTAAAACATGAATAGAATATAATTTGGATTAGTGTTCAATCAAACAAAACATGGGAAAAAAATAGTGTCATGACAATTAGATACAAATTTGAAACTTGATCACACATGCGTTTTCAAATCGAAAACCAGTCCTATTCTTTTGAATCTGAGTTTAAATTCTTCTTTTGACACTTGCTCTTGATCCATTTGATCCCATTGGACGTCCCATTTTTAAGTTTCTTTGCTCCCTCTTTTGCTACAGAATTTGCTCTACCAAATGCTGTTGAGCCCTTCTTGTTGCCATCGTTTTCTTTCTTTACATCCACCTTTTCGTCTTCAATAGCACTGATCCCACCAGCTCCCCATTGATCTGCCCAGCTTGGTGCCTCACTAGCCATGTGTTATGCACTTAATCTTAAACACTCGAAAACATAAAGATTAACATCATATCTTCATAGTATTAGACATCTCAAGTCCAACATAAAAGAGACAGACACACAGAAAAATAATCAAATACCAAGCGATAGATACCAAAAAAATCAAACATGACCTAATAAAATCCAAGAACTTTGTTTTTGACAAGCACACCTAAGGATATAGAGAAAGCTAATAATTTTCCACACTATTCATCACAATAAATATGAAGAAACACCATAGAACAATACTCTTCTCCTACAAATATACATAAAAGAGAGAAAGACACTTGTAGGAAATATCTTCCAACATCATTTGTCTACAACACAAACCCTAACACACATGCAGACACCTTGATAAAAGATAGATCAAGAGAGTCATGAAACAAACCACCGTTAATTCAGCAGGTTCACCACTTTACAGATGAACAACTGCTATGAACATACATCTTGACTAAACACAAACATGCTTACAACTATGTAGAGAGAGAAGGTACCTTGAGAGAGAAATAAAGAGTGGGAGAGAGATAATGATTGGAGATCTGATGGGGTGAAGGAAACTTAAAAACTAAGTTTGTGGAAAAATCAGTGATACTTATGCGTTGGCTTACCTTTAATAAAGAAATGACAACAAATAAATATTAGAATAATAAGCCAGCATGTGGGTAGCTAGGCTGTCCAAGAAATTGATGCCAACTTAACCCTCTCTTTGTTAGTATTGTTTGTGTTACCATCAAATGAAGAAATGCCTCGTTGGCGTTTTCTCTTAATTTTAGAACAATACGTATAATATAACATCAAGTGGCAATCTTTAAACAATAAAATGTGTATGTCGTATCCATAATCATCTACTTTTTTCAAGGCTCTATCTATATATATAATGCAATTGAGGAAAACTTGTGAACAACATTGTTTAGATCCTAGTATTAATTAATGATAGTTTATGATTAGTCATGCATCTATAAAATCAAGGTTAAGTTAATATAACTAATATTCATGTCTATGTTGGAGCATACACAATGCTCTACTTTTTTCAATAGCTTTTCATAACACAATGAATCAATCATACATAACCAATAAGGAAGAGAGTTTAGAAAGAGAGAAAAATTTAAAGAGAGAAAAAGAGTTGGTATCTTCTAGAGAGAGAAATGAGAGAAAGACGCTATTACACAAAAGGCTATAAACACTCTCAAATAAAGACTATTTATATAAAACACTATTCCTATGATGAAAAACTAGTGGGAATAGAAGGAACTGAGATATGTTTTCTTGAAAAAACCAGTTTTCATAATACAAAACGTATAAAAACTGAGTTTGCGGGTAAAAACGAGTCTTTTTACACAATCACAGACACTAATGGTGTGTACGTAACAACATGTCTCTATGTATTTATGTTATAGAACACTGTTTTTAAAGAAACAACGGTGTGAGTATTCTCTATTTTGAACTTACATCCCTCGACGACTCTTGTACCCCTTAATTCCGAAAATGATGAGCAAATAATTGTTTCAGAAAAATAGTCGTTTACATGAATAAAAGCTAAAACACACCATAAACACTTATATAAGAATAAATTAAAACCACCATAATTGCTCTGAAAATCTAAAGATAGCATATTTTGTGTAAGACCCGTTGTTTTGATGTTTCGTATCTCTTTACTTTTTCTATAACCTGTTTAGTTGTTAGACTTCTCTTTACTTTTTCTATAACCTGTTTAGTTGTTAGACTTTAGATGATTAAAAGTATAAAGTCCGTAACTTTATAATTAATTACTCCCTCCGTCCCATATTAAATGTCATGTTGGACTTTTCAAAGTCTTTTTTTCTTAACTTTGACCTTAAATATTTGTGTTTGTTTAATATAATATTTGATACAAAATATATAAATGGATTAAGTTTTAAATGTATTTTCATTCCGTATAATTTTTATCAAATACTATATAACACAATAAAAAATATTTAAAGTCAAAATTGATAAAGAAAGACTTGAAAAGTCAAATATGGACATTTAATATGGGACGGAGGGAGTAAGAATTAGTAAAGGTATTGGGTTGTTACACATATCTAAATGTTAGCTAATATATTTGCTAGACTTGGTAATATATTCCTATCATTAATAAGCAAATCGTTGAACCAGAGAAAGTTTAGAGACAGGGAGGCTAGCAGCGACTTTAGCATAAGATGAAAGACGTTGTTGATCATTTATTATGGTAAGCTTTTCCTTAGTTCTACACTTATATTCATTTAGCTTTGGAGGTGTTTAGAAAACTCAGCAGTGGCGTTAACCATGTTCCAAACATATTGTTTTGGTTATAATGGTTGTCATCAGAGAAAAAAAATGCCTGCACACAGGTTAAATGTCATATTTAAGGAGTACTTTATTTAGTATAGCTTAGAATAAACTAATAAATAAAATGGATAATTTAGTATTAAACATATGAATTATGAGATGTCATTATTCCCATCACAAAAGTACCATTCAATTTACAATCCAAATGGAATCATTCAAAGCATTCAAGATGAAACTGGAGCATGTAATCTAAATATTCAAATAATGACAAAATCCAGTTACCGAGGGGGACGTGGATTATTAAACTTCCTATAATCGATTTAATGTTGTTCATCTTTCGTTGCCACACCCTCTCTCGAGCTTCTTCACTAGCACTTGCCTCCAATTCCGGTTGTGCATGTGTTCTTGTATTTGACATTCCACTTATCGTTCTAACTGCAATTGTATCTCTATTTCCAGAAGTGATCTCATTTTTGTGTTGTCATCTTGCACGTTCTTATTGTATCTTATAAAATTTGTACCTGCATTATATTAAGTACCATCAAAAATCTTAAAATATACAGAATGTCTTTTTCAAACACATTATTGAAACATAGTTATAAGGGACTATCGGTGCCCAAGTTTGCTACAAGTCCAAGCCAAAATATCTACATGCCTCAACAAAACAGCAATATAATTGTGCCGTCGTAATGGATTTGGAGTTAGAACTAATGCCAAGCACTTCATATATACAGGAACACCAATGTTTCTCTACAAATAAAGCACTCTATATTGTAACACCAATGTAGCAAGTTGTGGACTGAGATGTAGCAAGAAAAACATAATCAATAAATTTATTAAGTGCACCAATAATGTAAACATGCTGAATGTTATTACATTTAGTAATCAACGAGGTGGGCAACGCCCTGCCGCAATACGTTGTTTCATGTCGTTCTTATGTTAGCAAATTTATTCACACACTTTTATTGGTAACTTTTCGATCACAAATCAGCCATTTCCAAAATGTAAGAAGAAACAGGGACATTCCCATAACATCCGTAAATCAAAGTAGAGGTGGCAAATTAGGCGGGTTAAAGTGATCCGATCAACACCTTAAAATTTGATAAAACAAATGATGCATTAACAAAAGATTATAAAAACTACATTGTTAAAATAATAAAACAAAAAATATAAATTAAGCGAGCCAGTTTCAACTCATTTGACCCAGTGAACCCAATTGTAGTTTCCATTTTAAGTTTTAACAAAGTTAAGATAATTTACCCATGGGAGCTGAAAACAGCCCAAAATCTGCCTTTTTTAGCACACAGGTCAAAATTGCCACCTCTAAATCTAAGTTAATAAACCAAACTGAAATAACAATTCTGCATACAATTTTCATGTGTTGTTGAAGAAAAAATATCAGTTCACTTAAGCTCTAAACATAGTACTTCGTTTAACATGGGTCACGACTATACAAAACTATTTAAAGCTCTATATTATAAATCAAAATGACAACAAAAGAGACAGAGAGAGACCTGATTGATGGAGGTAAGTTCGGAAGTAAGTGTGATTTTCTTAATGTAGAGGATTGGTGATCATAAGAATCGATCAGCCCAATCAACTTTTTCGATCTTGAGCATGGAGTAGGATCTAACCATAATCTTCATATTCACCCGTGTCTTCTGCAAGAATCTGGACATATTTTATCACCTCCTTCATATTTTCCACTAACAATTTGTCAACTTCTGGTTATCTACAATAGCGATAGGAACACAAATCTAAGATACTTAGCGATGCTATACTTAACTTGAAAAATTCCCCATTCATGGCATACAGAGTGTAGATTCTTTAGTTGTATTTTATGTATCGTATAAAGTTATTTTGAGTAAAAGAATTTACTTGCAAAGGTTGGTTCTAAATGATCCTGAATGGTATGGTTAGGGATATCCATTTTTAGTTTCTTGCAAGCTCTTGAAGACCCGCATTGCTTTGTAATGGTTGTAAGGAATCTATTACAGAATTTGCTGAAACAATTTTGGTCTGCTTGTTAATGTTGCAAGTGGGGATTCTTGTCAAGATGATATATTTATAATAGTGTTTGGGGTACTAAAGGCAGACTATTACCTACTTAGCAAGTCAAGCTCTATCGAGTAACGCCCGAGTACATACCTGTCCATTACCTACAATGATAAGTTTGCCGTATTGTTGTGCTAGGGTATAAATCTTGTGAAAAGCCTCGCATTCTGCTCTTGTTTCATGTATTTATGTAAAAGGCATGTGCTAGGGTATAAATCTTGTGAAGTATAGGAAAGACACAAAGCAATGTCATTTTTAAGTTGTCATGAATAAAGATGAGTGAAACATGTAGATGTTCAGTTTCTCTCACAAGGACAGTTATGTTAAAATGAACTGGTACCTGAAATGATGACAACCATCAGTAAGCATATGTAGCTTAAGCTTAACGCGTAATGTTATTTACAAAGAGAAAAAAAGGGATTCTCGCTGATGCAACAATTGAATACTAATGTTATACTAAAAATATTAATCGCAACAGAATAGTGAAAGTATATGAAAAGTAACTGAGTGAACAACCTTGGATTGTTTGACGTGAGCAAGTACTATATCGATTTTATATGGTGGACTTGATAAATGATTATAATTATGTACTAAGAGTCGCACACACCCACACATGTACAACTACTATATAGATTTAGTAATATTTATGTTTTTTTGGTAAGGAAACTCACCAGAAGTATATTACAAAAGTGTGTATGGCCTTGTGCATTTGTATTTGAGTATCAGAAGGTTTGTGTATATAACAGTATGATACCAGTTCGATAAACAGGGCCTCGAAAATAAAAAGAAAAACAAACAAGCCTAAATTTGAAAAATTAAAGTAGCTTGTATTAGCGATAAGCCAACTTTCCAATAACCATTTCTTTCAAATGGTAAACCAACTATCCAAAACATATCAATTACTTAATATTAGGCAGAAAGGAAATTACAACCTTAAAGCCTTGTTTATACCAAAAGTTATCCTAAACTTACCGTCATTCAACATCCTGGACTTAGCATGACACTAGTACTAATACTAACAATAAAAACAAATATAATAACATAGCCGCAATGTAAGTTAGTTTAAAGCCTATAAATACAGCATAAGTACTACGTATCTAATAACTAAAAACTATTAGTAAGGACAAACCACTGGAAGAAACCACCAAGCACAAAAAGGCGCTGGATAGGATTGTTGAAGTTGCTAAACTTAAGGAGCAGGTAAGCCTATAACTCTTCTAGTTTTGTGTTGGCAAAAAAAAGTGCATAATTCCAGAAAGCTATTAGTGATTGTTCTATGATCACTAACCAAAAATGGCATGCCAAAACCAAAACTGAAATAACAGTATACCCTGAACCTTCAGTGTATGGTTAGTAAAAATCCAAATTAAAAACATATGATTCTAAATTAAAATGGACTTACATGGTCATTCCATTCGTGTTCTTTGTTATAAATGATGGCCGATCCTAGACCTCTGGCTAGTTTGATCCCTGTTCCAGTGATTGGAATCATCGCCAAATGCACCAAAAAATACTGCAAACCCGATAGGCAAATGCGCCAACATCTGCGAAATAAATTAACCACACATAATCATCGCATTTATATCAACAAATTTGATAAGCTAACTTTCGAGAGTGATTATACAGGGGTGTTTATTACTCCGTACTAAAACTGCTTATCTAATTATGGTGTTATAATACTACAGATAAAAAGATTTCCTAAAAAGTATAGTACAACAGATAAGAGGTTATCCTTAAAAGTTACAACACATAATCAGTTCTAGTGATGTTTTGAATTTTCTTCTTCAAAATATTTATCCGGTTTTTTTAGATGAAATATGTGAAATTTCCTAGTCCAAAGTTGTTATAATGTCATCCGATTATTTTACAAAGCATAAATAGTATTGAGAACCTATACGAAATACCCACTAATGTTGTACTTACGGGGACATGAGAGTCACGATCAAAAACTATACCAAATACTCACTAATGTTGTACTTACGGGGACATGAGAGTCACGAGCAAAAACTATACCAAATACCCTGAACCTTTCCTATACCAAATATCCATACTTGCAAAAGCTGAACCATAATCAACCTACAAATATCATGTTTTACTTTCATAACCAGAGATATAATTACACAAATATCTTTATCTCAATTAGGTCTAACCTTGATACATGCTCTTCTAAAGGTTAGACAGATGCTGGTTTATTTTCAGTTAGTGAATTATTGTTATTTGTATATATTTCACTTGTTTTATTTTTTTTAAAGAAAAGGTTGTTATGTATTGAGGGTTTAATGTGAAATTAATGATCATGCACTTGCATCTTATAAAAACTTTTTTTCCCCTAGATGGATCGTAATAAATGGATGTACAAGATAGAACGTTTTACCCCGAAAAACATGAAAGGGTTGTCTGAATTTATTAAATGTGCTGAGGATTATCGAGAAAAGACACGAGAAACAAAGATTTTGTAGAAACTAGAGGGGGATTGAATAGTTTCGTCGTTTATAATTACTTGTTAAAATGTTTTGCCTCGTTTAGGTCCGTTTATGTTTCTTTTATAAACTTGTTGAATTTGCTAGTTATGCGATCTCTAATTAACTAGTTGTAGATGCATAAGGTAAGTAAAGTAAAGAGTAAAGGAAAGAACACAACCATGTAGACACTGAGATTTATAGTGGTTCGGCACGAAGTTCACTCTTCGTCCTACTCTACTCCCCGAGTAGCACACTCGAGAGTTTTCAATCACTATGTCAACACACTCCTTCATGCGGATCAATCTGTACACAAGCTTACACCAAGTTTAACGACACTAAGCGGAATGTCGAGTTCTAATCCTAGCTAGAGCCAATCAACACCAAGGCCCACGTGGCCACACGAACAAGCACTCTTGTCCCACTTAGATCGACACACGATCCAAGTCTTCACACGAACGAGCACTCCCGTTCACTTGAATCTTCACCAGATTCAAGCCTTCACACAAGGACTTCACTAAGTCCTAATCTTCACACTAGAACTCCACTAAGTTCTAGCCTTCACAACACAACACACAACTATTACAAGATCTAATCTAGATACAACACTTCTTGGACTTACACCTTTGTACAAGTTCACCCTAACACCGCTAGTCACGACTCACACACAAGTCGGATACACAATATTACAACATTTACAAATGAGAGAGTTGGAGGAAGAAGAGAATCGTAACACTTGCTACGTTTGTGTGTGGACTCAAATAACACTTCGATTCTTGACGACTTCGAGTGTTCTTCCCTTGCACTTTGATATAGAGGATGAGAGAATCACTTATAAATACATACCGACATGTTATAGTGATCAAACATGAAAGAAAGAAAGAACAGAAAGTTTTTGTGCTAAAAGGCTTAGTTTTCTGAAAGGGAACAGTTCTGTATTTATAGGCGCCAGGAGGAGCGTGGGCGGTCCCTTAAATATGTAACGATCCTTTATCACTAAGGGACCGCCGGTCCATTTAAGGGACTGTCCCGACAGACACTCCTCTTTTTGTCCTGATGTGGTGAAAGTTTATCTGGTGAAAAACCTTACTGTTTTGGGCGGGAAATATGGTTGTTACAATATTTGAATTTTGAATTTATTTTCAAATAATAAAACATTTCTTTAAAAACACAAAAATACTTTGGTGAAAAATGTTTTGTCACGTATAATGTGAGGTTTTGTGAAATAAACTCTTTGATCACGTTAGTAATATTGGTATAGAGTTTGTTCATACCTGAAGTGACGTTGTAGTAGATACGTAGTATAAACGAGTTTTCTCGATTAAAAACTTATTAACCGTAACTTTACGTAACGTTTTTTATTTTATTTTATTTTTATTTTTATTTTGTGATTATTAAAACGTATGAAGACCGAATAATGCAAATAACGTTTTTGACATTATTTGTATTAACAGTCTCCCCCTTTTTGATGATTACAAAATATAAACTCATTTTAGGTAAAATTATGTGTTGAAAATTTTTTAATAAGTTTTCGTCTACGTCTCCCCCTTTTTGTAGAATCAAAAAGGCTTCGTCGATGTGTAGAGAGGAAAGAAATCGACAAAACTAATGCTCCCACTAGCTTAGCGCTCCCCCTAGAAGAGGGCATCGGGGAATCGAGCTATGGTGTAGTGCTACAAAAACAAGTTAGAGTACAAAGCGCGGGCGCACACACACAAAAACTCACAAACACACACACACACACACATATACATATACATATACATATACATATACATATACATATACATATACATATATATATATATATATATATATATATATATATATATACTAGCTTTCGAAGCCCGCCCGATGGGCGGGCATGACTTATAATTGTCGTTTAAAAAAAATTAGTTAACGAAAAATAAGATATAAACGTACCAAATTTTTAATTGAATGCATTAAGAACGAAAAGAAATAAACGATTATCAAATATGAGTGAAAAAAGTTTCAAATTGGTAGACAAGAACAAAGTATCAAAGCATAGCTCATTCGATGGGCGAGGAAGCATTATAAATATCATTTAAAAACTTAAGTTAACAGAAAGTAAGCTATAGCTATAACCAACACTCGAATGACTCTTTCCATGATGTGCATATCTAGCTATCTGATCGGGAACCATTCCTTATGGTACTTGTTGCGTCTGCATCCTTTGTTCTTCTGGTTCAAGCTTTACTGTGATGTTTCTACTCTGTGAATTCAGACACATTTGTTATTACGGAGTAATAAATAAAAACAATAATAATTATAGGTCACCCCGTCCATTTTGACACCCACTTATCCGTATTAACCAATAAACTTACTCGCCCATTTTCCAACATCTAAGTATTCATTAAACTAAAGAAAAGAGTAATTATATAATGATGGCTTTTTTTAAGTAATGTAAGCTTTTGGTATACGGGAAGAAGAAGAATGATAATCAACCAAATGTATTCTGAGTATGTTGACATCACTTGCAGGCCCAGTGATGTCATAGCTTCCTAACCCAACTAAGTAATTAGATGCAATTGCATGTTGTCATTGTATGACAACCTGGAAGAACACAATTGGAGAATAATTAAAAGGTACACAGTTATTCAAAAGAAGATAGTTGCATAATTTGCTCGATAGGCGGGCGAACCTTATGAATATTCGAGGAATAAATTAAGTAACGGTTAATGAATTACAAACATCATAAAATATTTATACAGTGAATAAAGAAAATAGAGAAATGAATGGTAATCCGATAAGAGAAAATTAAAATTCATAAATTACCGTCATTACAAACTATATGCTTTCAGTTTAAATGCGATTCTTTATATACAAATATTACTGTATGACCTATTCCATTTAACAAATATTTACCTGCATCCCATATTCGCTAGTAGGTCCTAGACATATTCCATTTAACAAATATTTTTCCATGGTATTATGAAAAAACTATTATTGTATGGACTATGGAGCATGAGGTAGCAAATGTGGCCACCTTGTACATCACTTGCCCCATAATAATACGGTGCATATTGTTTTTCAGCTTTTAGATGTTGAGAAAAGATTTTATTTTTTCTAGTAGCCAATCAGTCTTATGAAGTTAGGTTCATATATCCAACCTAATCTTTATTGCCCTGCATGATTTAGTGAGAAAAGATTATTGTGGATGCTCATTCTCGTTGCAGTTTCAGCTAATGATTTCAAAATCATAATTTTGATGTTGCTTAGTAGAATCTACTTAAGAAACTATAGATGTTAACTGTTAGTTTGTTTTCAGATATTCTCTTCCAAGAAGAGAAAACATTTGATGACTTTTGCTTTATGCTTTCTGTCCACTTGGATTTAACTTGTGATTAGTCACATTATCATTTAGCCCTACACATGCTACACTTAAGAATCAATACAGTCTTCAGTTAATCTAGTTGTTAGATATCTCAAAATGTGATACTTATCTGATGTCAAATATAACTGCTTCTGCTGAATTTTTCGGATTTCCTTCTCATCAGTATTCATTTCAACAACCTTAGCTAATGTGACCATATGCCCATGTTGATCAAAATTAGTCCATTAAAGTTTTCACTGTTTTGCTTCTAAGAAAATCCAAATTAAGTGCAGTGTGTAATAGCATAATGTCAAAGACATACATACTTGGAGTCACATACCTATAGACATAATTAACACGGCAATGCAAACTTGGCCTAATCCAGATCAGATGCAAAAAAAGGTCTGACCCTGACCAACCCATTTTAACCCGGTCCAGTTCATACTCCCATTTTTCCATTTCATCAGAATACTAATAAGAAGCTTGCGCAACGTCTAGAGCAATATATAGCACAATAACATTTATACAAAGTCTATAGCGGCACAATAACATTTATACGGCATGTTATCTTCGGTAAAACTGAATAGGACAACTATATACTAACCTCGGTTCCTAGCTTGAATGGTTGTTGGGATTGCAATGGTTGAAAGAAGCACTTTTTTTATGAACTTTACGCGCCGAAAATGAAGCAATCAAAGCTTTTGTTTGGCATATATTCATATCACGGGCATCTTTTCTTCCACGTCAATGCAACTTCCTATGACCTGCACAAGATTTGTAAGGCGAAGTTTGGCTATGAGTATGAACTAATTATAAACAAAACTATTCAAGCAAAGTAGAACATTATAGCTATAATATATATTCAGCAGATAGATGAAAAGATAAAATATAATAATGTTTACCAACCAAATATGTATTGTGTATTCCTTTATATCTTACTGCAAGAAATTCAGTCCTTTGCATCTTGGATTCAACCGCCTGTAATCTGGAAAAACTTGACATTATATTAAGGAAAAATTAAATATGTGATCATTAATGGTTAGTGACATGTGCAAATTAGATGGTCTAGAAAGGAAATTTATTTTTGAGCGGTTAAGAGTGCACGGGAAATTTAACCAAACCCTTATCTTACCTTAGTAAACCCGAGTAAATGTAATCCCAACTCACGTTCATCATCGTTCTTCAATATTAACTCATCAGCCTGTCGCAAACAATTACTATAATATTTTCATAATATACAAAATCGTCTCTTTCACCTTTGTCTTGCAAACACACACTAGCTAACTTGTTTTTTCATGATTTCATGCTAAAATTAACTATAAATTTTTAAAATATACCAGATCATAACCCTAAGCAAGTTTTACATATATACTTTGTCTATGTGTTTGTGTTTGTCTATGAAATAACATTCAAAATGAAAAGAAATTCTTATCTGCAAAGTCTAGTTTTTTCAGTGAAATTACCTGCAAATTAACATCATGAACAGAATTATATTGCCAAAAATAAGCCTCATTTAGTCTAGGATCATATGTGATACCTGCACGAGTAATTTAGCATAGTGACCTGGTCATGTAGTCTTAAAGGGTATAAAGTTGTTATCATAAAGTGTTTACTTTGAATTTTTTTCTCTTATCCAACTCAGTGGATTCTGTCGTATAGAATTTCCTTTAGATGCAACTTAACCTCTCCCGACTCAGTATATTCATCTTAAACGAATTTAGCCGAGGCTGTTGTCACTTAATCTCAAGGATTCACCTTGTTCTTTAGAAACACCAAATGATGTTGTCATGGGGTGTTTGGATGGCTGCTTTAAGGTTGATGTGCATATGGGGTCTGTAGAGCACGTTTACTGTAAGTAGAATTTGAAACATCTAGTCTTGGGATCACAACCAAAATCTCTCCAGCTGCTGCTACGGAATCAAACTCCAAATGAACATCCTCTTCAATGGGATCACAGTAAGAGGAACACCAATTGCGCACGAATAAAAACTATTTGTATATTTAGTCAATCCGCTATTCTTCAAGTCTGCATACCTGTTAAAAACACAAGCATTTAACTTGAAACTCATATCGAATATATTTGGTATACCTTGTCTCGCAAGGAGCGGTCTGCAGCGATTTTTAGCTTCGTCAGGCAAATTAACCAAGTTAACCACTTCGTTACTGATCGAGGTAAACTAAGAGGTGAAGCTTGTAAACCACGGGTCGTAGTCCCAACGAGGGTTGAATGGATCTCGTCGTTCAAAACCGTGAGTTATGTGATGTGAATAGGTTTAAAGATGATTTGTGTATGAGTTACGGCTAAAATAAACGAGAAAAGAAAACATAAACGATAAAAGAAACGAAAGAAAGAAAGAAAGATTAAACAAAATAAAAGTAAGAAAAGGTAAGCTAAGAAAGTAAAATGTTTTTGGTTTTTAGATTAAACTAATAAGAGTAAAGAAAAGAAAATGTTTAAAAGAAAATAAAACAAGTAAAAAGAAAAATAAACTAAGTTAAAAAAGTTTAAAGAAAATTCGGCAGAGTTTCGTTTAGTAATGAACCAAACAAAACTCCACTCGATAAAAACGATGGAGTGAAAAGAAGCCTAGCTCGGCTTATGAAATAAATAAAACTAGTTAAGAACAATAAGACCCGACACTAAGGTAAGACTCAAACTCGCTATATATAAGAAAAAACAAAACTCGCTAAGATTTTGAAAACCATACTCGCCATCAATTGGACATCCATACTCGCTAGAAAACTTGGACAACCATACTCGCTAGGAATCTTGCTACCTTACTCGCTAGCCTACAAACATGATACTCGCTGGATTTCAAGAACCATACTCGCTAGGACTTTTTGAAACTCGCTAACAACAAATAAAACGAAACTCCCTAAGAACAAACCCTACTTGCTAGGAATAGTTTTCATACTCGCTAGATTATTAGTAGCCAAGATGAAACTCGCTACAAAGATAGCATACTCGCTAGCTATGTACCCAAACTCGCTAGACCCTAAAAACAAAGAAAAACATACTCGCTAAGGAAAAATCCAAACTCGCTAAACCCTAAAATAAATACTTGGACTTTTTAACGTGAGAAAATTTTATAAAAAGTAAATAAAACTTATGAAAACTTAATAAAAATACGTTTAGACGCTAAAATAAGCTTAAAAATAAGCAAATAAGCCACGACTTATTTTGCAAGCCCTAGCCCATAAGCTTTTTTTATGCAACTCAAATAAAAAACATGCAAAGGTGACAAGAAAATTTATAAAAGCTTGTAAAGATTAAGAAAGAACTTGTAAAGATTAAGACAATAAAGATTAAATGACAATAAGTAAATTAAGACATGAAAATTAAAAGTGCATTAAAGTAAAACTTACATAAAATAAATGACAAGTAAATAAAGTTAAGACATAAAAATAAAAATGAAGACTAAAAATAATTTGAAGACTAGCTTCATAATGAAGCTTAAGGGTGGTATTTAAGGGATCCATGGTGGATTCCGTTTACAACTAGCCCCCTTAACTCATATTGTTTATGAAATGACACATAAACTTCTATTACACTACTAAACGACTTCTAAAAGTAAACTTTAGTCCTTGTAATCTTGAGGAAATATGTTGACGAGTCTTCAAAAAAGTCTTCAATGATATAAAAGTGATCACTTGCTCGAATTTGGGAAGCTTATATATGATAATCATCTTTAATCTTCGATTACGTGTTCCTTTTATATTCATGAGCTTTTAAGTAATGAAAACATCGTCACGGGCTTTACTTAAGCAAATTTCATGTTAACTCGGCTTCTTGACTCTTTTCCAAATCTCGTGCTCGTTTAGGGCTTTTTGGTTGGTTTTCATGCCATTTATGCAATATCCTTTCCTGCACAGTCACAAACACAAAAACACTATATCTTTGGCGTTTCACGTTAGTTTTTGGTCTATATAACACTTAAACTAAGGTCAAAAGTATGTGTAAAATAGCACACATCAAAATCCCCCAGACTAAGGTATTGCGTGTCCTCACGCAATGTAATCACGTCACGCCTTAAAGATAAATAATTTCACACCTCTCTTTACTAACTTTGGAAAGTAGCAAAACGTTCAAGAGAAATTCGAAATCATTTATTCCCTAAAACGCCCCGGTTTTCCATTTTATTCCATATGCTACTTATATTATACTACTTTAGCTTATGACGGTGTGCTTGACTTTCATTATCTTTCAATAACGATTAAGGGTCATAGAGTAAGAACACAATTCATAGAAAAGTGACCGATTGGATAAAATTCATCGTCCCTGATTTTTCACAAGCCCCCAAACTAAGCGTAAAAACGGATCATTGTTTAATTACAAGTTAGATGCCAACGCTACTCATGGAAGTTACTCGTGTACCTCTTGCTCCCATTTTCCTATTTTTGTATCTCATTATTTTATTTTTGTGAGAGAAATGAATTTCTTCATAAGCATCTCGTTTCATATTTTTTTTAGTCCGATAAAGATACCAAATTCATACGCTAAGTAGTTATCGATCTTCTCTTAAGAAGGTTTGCAGGAGAAATGTGGTCCACATCAAGGATATTGGATACATACAAAGACTTTGGAATACATAAAAAATAGACATAAGTTGGCGAGTACATTTCACGTGCACCTCATGCGTCCGATCTAGGATCGTAACATGCACCTCACGCGCGACCAACTTTAGTCTTAACACTAGAACTCATAATCCATAAATCTTCAACATACATCCTTATTCTTTCTTTTCTTTTTCTTTTTCTTTTCTTGATACTTTTTTTTTTCACTTTTTTCTTTCTTTTTTTGCCTTTAGTACTTCGTCAACTCCCGAACCTCTCACGGTTCAGTCAAGACCTACCGCCAACTGGGCTAGGGTTGGAATCTAGGATCCCCAAGGCCCGTCTCATCCGAGTCTTAAAGCACCTTAGCTCATAAATAACAACGGGCTTTTGGTAGCTCCCGAAACCACATGCGTAGCTACGGCTTATACAACAATAATACAATACAACTCAACAAGCGGTATCAGATGTGTACCCAATTTCGCCAAGCAAAGATTCTCTTAAGGAGATAAAGAACTACTCATCGGCTAAACCTAACATCTTTAATTATTTTGCACATATATGGGGTGAAGCAATTTTGTGGGAACAAAAAGTCATGAGTACCTTCGATGAGCTTTAAAGAGATCCAACTACTCTATGCTTAGCATCTAACTTCTAAAGAAACTCTATCATTTCACGTTCTCCGCATATTTAAAATCTCAAATAATGATATCCGCGAATGCTTAGCCATAATCATTTTTTTTAAAGATTATATTGGTTAAGGGAGACACGCTAGGGCTCAACACGCCCGGATCAAGTCAAAATTTTTATTCTCACTCTTACCTAGTAGGAAAGTCAAACGCGGTGTCAAAACTCTTATTCTATTTTTGCATAATTTTCATATTTTTCTCATTTTTTCTTTGGAATTTTTCAAAATTTTTCAATTTTTTTGTGGATTTTGAGGAAAGCGGGGTTGCGTAAGTAAACAATAATGGTGAAAGTGCTAGGTCATCAAATCGAAGATTCACCCCCCCAGACTAAAGATAAACATTGTCCTCAATGTTTCAAAGGTAAGGGTAATCCTAACAATAAATCTAAGGCCGTTTATTAAGTATGCCAAAGATACCATTAGTCGATAAGATTTGGATATACGATTTCCAAGCAAGCATCAAGACATGGGACTCGAGTGGAGATGCAACGAACCACGAGCACGAGAGTCATCATGAATTGGGGAAATCCTGCAAAAACATAAACAACCAAGCAAACACAAGATTGGAAGAGGTCGCCCTCCTCTCGTTACTTATTAGATAATAAAAAGGATAAGCATGGGGTGCCTCCCACGAAGCGCTTGTTTAGTAACGAGTCGTATAGCTTAGACTCGCCCCGAATTTACTTGTCCTTGGGGGAGCAAATGAAACACAAATTTGACACAAAAGGAGGAATGCCTGGATCAAAAACAACATCTTCACTCGCTGAGGAGTGTAAAACAAGAGAAGTCACAAAAATCACGGGAGGGTGGGTGGGGTTCAAGTAAAGTAAATTTTTGTGAAAAAATTTTCCCTCTCCCGGATCAAGAATAGTGTCCTCATTCCCCGTGTCAAACGGTAGCAAAGATTTTGTTTTCATTAATGATAAAGATTTTTGCTCAGAAGTGAGCGAAAAGCAATCATTTTCCTTCATCATTAAAAACTGCTCAAAATTTTTGTTTGGAGTCACATTCATCAAAGGATGAATTTTACCACCATCGAGTATTCCTGGATTAAAAACTTTTTCTTCACAGGAAAAATCGGAAAGGTACTCGATGGTGGACTCATCGAAAGAAAACAAATCATCCTCAAACGAAGATAGATCATTTAGCTCAAAAGTAGATTCCTCATTGATTGTTACCATTTTAAACTCCTTTTTGAATTCTTTTTCATCATCTAACTTTTCATCAAAAGATTTTTCCTCAAAAGATTTTTCATCAACAGATTTCCCATATAAAATATTTCGCCATTCAGTTTGATCAGCATTGAAATCAAAAAGGTCATCATCACTTTGATCATCAAAAGATTTTTCTTCAAAAGATTTTCCATATAAAATGTTTTTCCACTCACTTTGATCGGCCTTGAAATCAAAAAGTTCATCATCACTTTGGTCGTTGGTAAGCTCAAAGTGCGAACCAAGTGATGAAGTTTGATTTGAGAAATTATCAACTTGTTTTTGATTAACTTGAACATCAACAAAATCATCATCATTATTATTTAATAAAAACTCCAATCTGCGTAAGTCGGATTCAACGTCCTCATCCTCTCGTGGAATGGAATCAAGGAGAGCGAGTTCATCGGCGAACTCCTCAAGAAGAGCATCGACTCTAGAAGTGGTATTGCCACTTCTTTGATCTTTGGACTTAGAATCGGATTCAACCGGTTTAGCTTCCAAGTTGACTTTTTCGGGAGGGAGAGTTGACGGTGGTTCATTCAACAATTTTTCAATTAAGCGAATATCTCCTTCCATATCAAAGACGGCTTCATCAATTTGAGGTAAAACGGGATCATTATGAGTGAAAACCTCGAGCTCTTCCATAGAAAAATCACTTCCCTCACTCGGAAGGGAAGGATTGGAAGACTCGGACGAAACATCATTACTAACATCTTTGACATCAATACGTTTAACCGAAAATGTATTGGCGGCGTTTGTAGAAGTTTGTTTGATATTAAACGTAATGGCCTCATCCTCAACTCGGAGAGTGACTTCTTCAGCAAAAACATCAACTAAAGCATGGCTCGTCTTCAAGAATCCTCTCCCAAGAATGAGAGGAACTCGAGGATCGGCATCAAAATCACAAACAACAAAATCAACCGGGAAATAGAACTTTCCAACCTTCACGATGACATCTTCAGCGATACCTTTTGCATGAGCGATTGAACGGTTCGCGAGCTCGAGAGTCATTCGAGTAGGAGTTAGTTCGGGAAGACATAGCCATTTCCAAACGGACAAGGGCATAAGATTGATGCTCGCGCCAAGATCGGCCAAGGCTAGGCATTCGATCATTCCCGGGAAATCACAAAGAATTAGAAATTTGCCGGGGTCTTCAAGTTTTTCGGGAAGCTTCTTTAAGACAACCGCCGAGCAATTCTCATTCAAAGGCGTGTTAGCAATATACAATAATTTTTCTTTGTTACTCATTAAGCTTTTGAAAGTTGTAGCAAATTTAGGCATATAAAGCAAAGCATCCGCAAAACTCAAGTCAAAGTGAAGATCTTGAAAAATTTGGAGAAATTTTTTCATTTGTTGGTGATTCTTTTCACGAAACTTTGGGTTAACCGGATAAGGCAATGATCTTTTAAACTTTGGTTCACTTCGGACAACCGGAGGTTGGATGTATTCGGTCCTTCCGTTGTTAGTAGGAATTTCCTTATCCTTTGTCGCCTCGGTCTCACGGACGACCACCTTAGGGGGTAAAGAAGACGAGGTAGTTGGAACCGTGGGTCCTTCGTAAGACACACCACTTCTAGTCGTAATCGCTTTCAAATCACCACGTGGGTTATGAATCGTATTAGTTGGAAGACAATTCGACGATGACGGTTGGTTCATTTGCATGAAAGCGCTCATCATTTGCTTAAGCTCATTAGTCTGTTGAGACATTGACGCGTCGATTTCCTTCTTAAAGTCAACCTTCAAGTTGTTGATTTGGTTTTGCATTGCTCGCATG
>LBNU01009421.1:35898-56344 GCA_014162995.1 Artemisia annua
CGGCCATCTCGGTGATGGGATTAGGAAGATCACGTAACTCGGGTACGTTTCTTTGTCTCCGTCTACGACGACTGCGGTTAGTTGGCACTGTGGAAGAAGAAGACGACTCGTTCAAGTTAGACTTGGAACGAGTAATCATACAAATCAAAACACAACAAAGTGAAAAAGAAAGTAGAAAAGAAAATCTTTTTGGTTTTTATAAGTTTATAAAAGAAAAGAGAAAATATTTTTGGTTTTCTTAGGTTTTATTTTTTTTTTGTTGTTTTTATTTTTAAGAAAAAGCGTTAACTTCTAAAAGAAGGGTCTTCAAATCACAAGTCTCGAACGATCAAACAACTTAATCTTATCAACCGCTCCCCGGCAGCGGCGCCAAAAACTTGATCGAGGTAAACTAAGCGGTGAAGCTTGTAAACCACGGGTCGTAGTCCCAACGAGGGTTGAATGGATCTCGTCGTTCAAAACCGTGAGTTATGTGATGTGAATAGGTTTAAAGATGATTTGTGTATGAGTTACGGCTAAAATAAACGAGAAAAGAAAACATAAACGATAAAAGAAACGAAAGAAAGAAAGAAAGATTTAACAAAATAAAAGTAAGAAAAGGTAAGCTAAGAAAGTAAAATGTTTTTGGTTTTTAGATTAAACTAATAAGAGTAAAGAAAAGAAAATGTTTAAAAGAAAATAAAACAAGTAAAAAGAAAAATAAACTAAGTTAAAAAAGTTTAAAGAAAATTCGGCAGAGTTTCGTTTAGTAATGAACCAAACAAAACTCCACTCGATAAAAACGATGGAGTGAAAAGAAGCCTAGCTCGGCTTATGAAATAAATAAAACTAGTTAAGAACAATAAGACCCGACACTAAGGTAAGACTCAAACTCGCTATATACAAGAAAAAACAAAACTCGCTAAGATTTTGAAAACCATACTCGCCATCAATTGGACATCCATACTCGCTAGAAAACTTGGACAACCATACTCGCTAGGAATCTTGCTACCTTACTCGCTAGCCTACAAACATGATACTCGCTGGATTTCAAGAACCATACTCGCTAGGACTTTTTGAAACTCGCTAACAACAAATAAAACGAAACTCCCTAAGAACAAACCCTACTTGCTAGGAATAGTTTTCATACTCGCTAGATTATTAGTAGCCAAGATGAAACTCGCTACAAAGATAGCATACTCGCTAGCTATGTACCCAAACTCGCTAGACCCTAAAAACAAAGAAAAACATACTCGCTAAGGAAAAATCCAAACTCGCTAAACCCTAAAATAAATACTTGGACTTTTTAACGTGAGAAAATTTTATAAAAAGTAAATAAAACTTATGAAAACTTAATAAAAATACGTTTAGACGCTAAAATAAGCTTAAAAATAAGCAAATAAGCCACGACTTATTTTGCAAGCCCTAGCCCATAAGCTTTTTTTATGCAACTCAAATAAAAAACATGCAAAGGTGACAAGAAAATTTATAAAAGCTTGTAAAGATTAAGAAAGAACTTGTAAAGATTAAGACAATAAAGATTAAATGACAATAAGTAAATTAAGACATGAAAATTAAAAGTGCATTAAAGTAAAACTTACATAAAATAAATGACAAGTAAATAAAATTAAGACATAAAAATAAAAATGAAGACTAAAAATAATTTGAAGACTAGCTTCATAATGAAGCTTAAGGGTGGTATTTAAGGGATCCATGTTGGATTCCTTTTACAACTAGCCCCTTTAACTCATATTCTTTATGAAATGACACATAAACTTCTATTACACTACTAAACGACTTCTAAAAAGTAAACTTTAGTCCTTGTAATCTTGAGGAAATATGTTGACGAGTCTTCAAAAAAGTCTTCAATGATATAAAAGTGATCACTTGCTCGAATTTGGGAAGCTTATATATGATAATCATCTTTAATCTTCGATTACGTGTTCCTTTCATATTCATGAGCTTTTAAGTAATGAAAACATCGTCACGGGCTTTACTTGAGCAAATTTCATGTTAACTCGGCTTCTTGACTCTTTTCCAAATCTCGTGCTCGTTTAGGGCTTTTTGGTTGGTTTTCATGCCATTTATGCAATATCCTTTCCTGCACAGTCACAAACACAAAAACACTATATCTTTGGCGTTTCACGTTAGTTTTTGGTCTATATAACACTTAAACTAAGGTCAAAAGTATGTGTAAAATAGCACACATCAGTTACTAAAAGTTCAGAATCTCAAAATCATCACCTTAAATCGCAAAATCAATTTATACTAAGATCTATAAAGATACATCATCTTGTAGTCTTGTAGATGTGATTAATGAGAGACTAACCTTTCATTTCTTGCCCAATTGAGTCGCCATGATTGTCAAAAGTGTATTAGCGAGCACTAACTGGAAATTAATTTTGGAGCAATATTAAATAGCTTTATAAAACTTCAAAGAGCCTGACTACAAAGATTAAATATAACACATTTGGCATGCTAATCTTAGTGAATACTCAGAAACTAAATAATAACATACGATGTCACATAGACAAAACCACTAAGCGCATACACATGTTCAGTTTAGTAAATAATCATTATCTAAACAAACGTATAAACCTTAGCCTTCTTTAAGATAATTAATAGGCTATAGACCAATTTTGGGTGCATGGAGGAGTTGTAAGTGAACCAATATATATATATATATATATATATATATATATATATATATATATATATATATATATATATATATATATATATATATATATATATATCACTAATATTTTCTGCTTTCAACTTTTATTTCTCGTGGATCAATCAGGCAAATTTCCATTTTTTGGACATCTTTCCTAGAACACAATGCTTTAAAATATGGTTCCATCTAACCATGTGTCAAAATTTGAATACAAAGATTAATTAGTATGTTGGACAAAAGCTTGAGTTTAATAATAATACTATCAAACAAATTAAAATGTATATGACATACCAACGATAGAAGAGAATCAGGGCGACCAAACACCAAGGCTGGGTTGCGTAACCCACGAAAAGGTTGTGCTTCAGCCTCTACAATAAAAACACATAATCGAAGCTTAGATGTAACAGTTACAAACCCAAGAATTAGAAACTCAGTTGATCTAGTTCATTTATCTAGGATTGGTAATCATTAGGTTAACAGAGTAACTCGTCAGATGGGTGCAAATATATTCAATCTAAAATTCCGATACGATGATAAAGTAGCATGAATTGAAAGAAATCTGGCCGTGTTGGCTAGAGCATCTGGTATTTACCTCTATGACCACTACTTTTGCTTTTTGATCGGAGTCGCCATAAGAAAAAGAGATGGTACCAGGAATAGAAGGTGTTGGGTTTTGAAGTAACTCTACTTCTGGAAGCTACACTGCTGCTAACTAGTCAAGTCTACTGCTAAGTGCAAAATCTCAACTGCTAGACAAGACTACTGCTGAGACTCTACTGCTGGAAGTATACTGCTGAGACTCTGCTGCTACGTGATAAGTTTGTATACGAATATTTGTATTTATAGTATAGATATTATGTAATATTCTATTATGTTAGAAGATTATAGTCGTGGGTAGGAAGTTGTATGTAAGCCTGTAGGGTTCCTTGGTGTATAAAAGGAGATCCTAGGGTTAGACTAGAATACGAATTATTCTAGCATTGTATTCACTTCAAGGTTGCAAAACCCTAGCACTATTCAGAGTGCTCGTATTCAATATATTGAAGTGTTTAGTTGGTGATATTATTGTGTTTGTGTTCATCTTAAGTTAATCAATAAATTCCGCATATTGATTAAGTTTGTAACAAGTCAGCTTCGATACATTATTATCTTGGTTTATCTAAGATAATAATACTAGATCAATTGCTCAACTGGGATCAACAGAAGGCATACACCTCCAACAAAGTAGAAGAGCCGACTTCCATGGGTTGCTGCTGCGGTACCTCTGCTTGAGAAAGGAAACAATTACCATAGGCTTGGGCATTATAAAGGAAAGGCACCCGAAAAATGACAAAGAAAATATATGAGATATGGAGTACCACATACATACAAAAGAGTATACAATGCCATAAAGAAATGCATGAGTGTGGGCTAGGAAAGTTGAACTACTGAACAGGAGCAGCAATATTCAATTGTATTACCATCATAGACATGTTTCATTCGTTTATACCATGCATGCCTTTTTTTAGGGTTCAACGCCAATGTAATGCATCAGATCATAGTGCAGTGATTTTAATTTTAATACAGATAACCATAGCAATATATGTGAACGATGAAGAGTAACATCCATTACCTGTATTCTTAGCTTGTTATCTGCTTCACCATTAAAACCCTTGTTAGGTCACCATATTGTAAACACAAGTATTGAAAAGATAGAAATAAGATGAGAAATAGAGTTTGGTTGATTAGATCAAATATGAAGAATAAAAGTGCAAGAGTTTCCTTATGATATTGAAATAACCAACAAGTGTAAGATGATACATGATGTCCTATTTATAGGTGAAGAGCTAGGGCAACACTCCCTACCCTTCCCTTATCTAAAATGTATGGGCTTGTGGCCCATTGGACATGTAATGGACTTACACTTAAACATAAATAACTTAAGTAAATTTAGCAACCTATTACAATGACTGAAATAACCGAGACTTGACTAAACGTTGACAAGCTTAGGTTCTAACAATCTCCCCCTAAGGATCGATTGTGAAGAAGTGATGTTAGTCACAGTCATTTGAGGTTGCTTGACATCTTTGTCTTTGGACTTTAGTTGTGGCTTTCATAGCTTTAGACGTCTTCAAAAGTGATTAGTAGAGGTGATTCATCGTTCTTAGTTCTTAACAATCTCCCCCAGATAGAATGGGTGTTCTTTGTTCTTTGTTGTTGATGAGATAGTGATCATATGATGTAGTATTCTGCCATTCGTCACTTTCTTAGACTCCAGTGGATCTGCATCATTCTGACAAGCTCATACACCTTTGACGTTTGAAACTTTCATATTTGTGAAGCTCTCTTTTCATATGTGAAGATTCTTTATGTTGACGTAGAATCCTTCTTTGGACGGTGTTGCACTTAAGATCGTTTGTCTTTATCACGTTGTAGATTCTTTTGGCATGTAATCCGTCTTTGACATTTTGTGTTGCTTCGATCTTTCATGAGAGCTTTGATGTTTGTTGAGATGTAAGTATGAGCATGTCGAAGCTGGTGTTCAGGATGGTGGTTGTACCTGCATTGAAACAGTTAGCAATAAAATATCCGATACTTACAGATTTGGAGTTAGAATTCGTCACCAGCATAGTGTGAAGACTCCTTCTAATCCTTATCAAGGCCGTTCCTAATCGGATACCCCCTAGAGGGCTTACACAGACATGCATACGCACACCCACGATTAGGTGAGTCGCTGGAGATCACCCCACGACTGTAGACCGTTTGAAACCATCGAACACACTAAGCGTAATCCACAAGGAATCACCGAAGTGACCTGCTGTCAGGGCTGTTTGATGTTGACCCTGGCAGGATTTTAGTTCAATCATTCGAGAAATACATAAGTAAATCCCTCATAAACGTTCAAGGCAGATTGCTAAGATCTGCGAAGGACTCGATAATTTACACTTAGTGTCCGTTGATGCAAGACACTTAGTGTAGAATTATTATGTGTTCCTAAGAGATCTTTTATGTTATCTCGTCGCTCTAGACTCGATAAGTGCACATTTGGTTTCCTATGCGGAGGCATGGAGCAGAGGGCCTCCTGTTTCAATATCAACCATCTCTAATAGACGATCGATAGATTACACTGGTTCCCCGTGAGAATGAAACAAACATCTTTTGAGAGATGCCTGAGTGGCTAAGAAGGTTTAGGTGCATTGCGTCACTGGGTCCATGACGACTTTATCTTCAATACTGGTGTCGCCTTAGCAACATCCAGTAGCATATGAATTGAACCCGGTGTCTGACCTAAGGTTGATAATATGGAGGGCTATTTCTTTTCACCCTTTTCATTCATTTTATTTTTAATTCTTCAACCCCTTATTTCTCCTTTCATTCTTTTCTCCTTTTGTTATATCATACCTAAGGACTTCTAATTTCTAACTATTGGTGATGTCCTTGGGTAGATCCCTCCGGTTTAGGCGGATCATAGGACGGTTTTTCCTATCCTTAGTCACCTTGTAACTCCATGACTATCCTATTGATGCCTTTAAACCAAATCATTGAAAATCTCTCAAAGTGTTTATGAGTGTAAAACTTTTTGTTAACACTTTGAGGTTTTGGATTTTATATGAAATACTCCCCCTCAACATATGCTCATGATTATTTTCAGAAATTTGCATATGTGGAAAGAGTTGGCACTTTTTGAATTGATCCACTCTTAATAGTCATGTACCCGAGGGACACGTTTACGTTGCTTAGTTAAAGGGATGCATTATCAGCTTTTAGGTGATAACTAGCCCTAATAACTAACTTGATGTTGTTAACATTCCTAAAAGGAAGTTAGACCCGTCAAAGTAAACAACTAGAAAGAGTTTCTCGAAACGGTACTTTCTAATCGGATAAATCCTTTCGAATTCAGACATTTGTTGTTTCGTCAATTCGTGGGTCAATTCTGAGTCGAGCTCGTACGAGATAAGACTTTTTGACATCATATTTTAATCACTTTCTTTTTCTCCCCCTCAAAAATAGCATATCAAATGTTGTTTTTGTAAACGGTTTTGATTAAAATATGCCTTTTTGAGTCTTATGGGGAGAGATCAACAAGATTTGAAGATTTAAGAACGATGTTTTGATTCAAGTACTCCCCCTCAACAAGTGATTACTTATTGAGGTGTAATACTTGTCTTTTGAGCAGATTTGAAAAATACTGAAAGGTTTGATTAAATCTACTCAAAAGTAAGAAGCTTTCGCTCCTTATATTAGGATTGTGGCACTGATGCGTACCACAGGGTCCTTTCATTACAAAGTGCGGGTTGTACACTGTTATGTGTGCACAAGCCTTAGTAATTACAAATCAAACAATATTATAAATATATTGAAATTTTTGTACCAGAAGTATGGGAGCTGAGCTAAGCATCGAAGACTGTGAACTTTGGATCAGGTCGGCGAAATGTCAAGACCGGAAATGATGGTCGAACACCGATGTAGCTTTCCAACCTTCTGATCTGTTGACGACGGTACAGCCTCTCTTCAATGGTATGGACAAAGTTGCGTATCATTCTGCGTCCATTAGCTTTCCACCTTGTTTCTCGACCTTCCTTCAACCTTTTCTTCTGATCATCTAACCTTTCTGCCAATCCATCACGAACTCTTAGAAGTGTCTCGTCACAAAACTTCGGAATTTCATCGAACCGCATAAGACGAAGTCGATTCTTCTTGTTGAGGTAGATGATTTCGAATGATGGTTGTTGCACGAGAGTATACTGTGATAGCTCTAGAATTCCTGGAAATATGAGCTGTGGTTTGGTGAGGTTGATGGTGTTCTGATAACTCTCCACGCCTAGTTGAAGATCTTCCACCCTTTCTTGAACTATAACTCGTCTGATGTAGAGCAGTAGAGACGCGATGAAGTTTTACTGGGTTTCCCTTGGGAAGTTAAGCATTTTTCCTTGAACCTTCTCCAAATACATGTCTTCAATGTCATTCAGGTTTAAATCTGGGAAGTCTGCTTCACAAAACTTGTACTTCTTCTCGTCTAGTCTCTTGACGACGATTTCCTTCATGAAGGCGTAGTTGAATCTTTTCTCTTCCACGATCTCCATAATGGCAACGATACGAAGAGGTTGCTTCACATTCTCACTGGAATTGAGATGTAGTCTGTGGGTGTAGCCAAGCTTTCGTTTTTCCGGCCAGTGTTGAATACCGAGAAGAGCTTCTCTGTTGTATGTGACAACTGATTCGCAGTAGATTGGTGCGGACTCTTCAATGTCAGGTAGTTCATATCGGGCTGCTGGAATTGAAAGCGTCAGTGAAGATGCATATCGTTCCTTTGAAGTTTCGTGAGCGTGTTGGAGATATCGGAAGTCATTGTTGAAGAAGTGTCTGTAAGGGATCTTTGGTCTATCTGGAAAGCCTAGTAGAGGCAACGGTTTTGTCCAATCTGTGAAGTAAGGTGTCTTCTTTTCCGTGTCGACATTTGATTCAGGGTTGAGCCAGTCGAATGAGCCGGATAGTGCGCAGGCTATGTTCTCCATGTGGTAATCAAGTTCTACTTTATTTCCTGACCTGTTCTTCAGAAATTCCGTAGCTTCACGGTTGATCCTTTTCAGTTCTGCTTTTGATAATCTTTCGACTTGAAACCCGACATATTACTCTGAGTCATCTGCAAAGTATTACCAGGCAAAGGTTCTTCAGTCTCTAGCGGTGGTTGTGCTTTAATCATCTCAGTCAACCAATCAGACTTAGGTGCTTCATCCACATCTAGCCATGAGAAGTGAGTAGTCTTTCGCTTTTGTTTCTTTGACTTTGAGGACTTCTTCTTCTCTTTTGTAGACGATGGACTGGCTTGAAATTCAGGAATTTCTGATTCGGGTATTGCTGTTTCTGGTTCTTCCTGAGTGTCAACCGGTTGAAGCATGAATGGTTCCTCTGATTGTGTTGGACCGGAGCCGGATGCTGGAGCTTGTTGTTTGGAAGGAGGAGCCTTGGAAGTCTGCTGCAGCTATTGTGAAGAAGATGGTCCTGTTGATTTCTTTAACTTCTTGCTTTTAGGATCTGAATCAGGATCATCATCTTTCCTTGGTCGTTTGTGCTTGCCGGCCGCTTCCTTGCACGATTCTTTCGAGGCAATGGTTTGAAGTGCCTCGAACATCGTTGACTCTTCAGGAGTTTTGTCTTCCTTATTCCTTAGCTTTGCAGCTAACAGGGCTTGAAGTTGTTCAGTTGAGAGTGCATCTGGAGATGGAGGAGCCCTGTTAGTGCAAAGGTAGAAAGGAGTTGACTCAAGCATACGCTCGATGCTGTGCTTGATCCTGGAGTTCAGCTTTGTACGAATCGGCTCGATAAGTTCAGACACAGTTGGTGTAGCAATTGCAGCAAGATTATCATGAAGATATTCATCGGTGTATCCCTTGATCATCCCATCCATGTCAGCAAACATAAGCTTGTCGACAAGTGCCTTTGCTTCCTGAAGATCTTTGACTTGTGAAGTCAAAGTTTTGACCTGTTGTGAGAGCAGTTGGACTTGGTCATTAAGGTCTCCAGTTTGATGTTGTGTCTCCTTCCTTTTCTTCTTTGCCAATCAAAAGCTTTCTTGATCCGCTTTGATGCTGTCAATGATGCTTTGCCTCCCTTCCATTTCTTGATTGATTTGTGTTTGGATGATTTCTCTGTTGGTGGTGGTGAAGAGTGATGTGATGATGATGACGAAGATGATTTATGCTCTGGTTCTGATGGAGGAGGTGAGGGATCCCTTGGAGGTGTTCCTGTTAGAGTCGGGGGATTCTTTGAAGATGAGTGCGGAGGACTGTTGATATATTGATCAGTGTCAATGAGTTCTTCGTCTTGATCGAGTCCACGAAGTAGTCTATCCGTCTCTTCTTTAGCTTTCCTATTAATTTCCTCATCTCTCTGAACTTTAGCAACGAATTCAGGTGTGATGTACTCTGTCTGCTCTTGCTCTTCCTCTGTAGCTTCTTCCATGATGATGTTCCTTTCAGGGTCACGTTGTTCGGTTTCGGTCTGAGGAACTATAGTGCTACTAGAGCCAGCCTCATGTCCTTGAAGATTAGTCAGTGTTTGATGAGGTTGTGGATGTTGGAGATTGAGTAGTACAGCTACCCTGAAATCTTTCTCTTCCTGCTTCTTTTCAGCCCTGGTGTCGACAATGATACTCTTCAGTTTACGTTTGTCAACCAGTGGCTCTGCAGTTGGTTCATCTTCTGCTTCTTCATCACGAATAGCATCACTCGGTTCGTTAATGGTAATACCCGTGCCTCTTCTTTGTTCTTGCTCGGCAGTTTCCTTGCTTAGTTGTTTTGTCAGTTCAAGCCCTGGAAAATCCTCTTCTTCATCTTCTTTCTCATCCTGAGCCTTTGACCTTCTTACATAATCTTCTTCATCATCAGATTCAGAGCCGAACTCAGAGTTGGTTTCCGTTTCAGATGATGAAGCTGATGGTTCATCTTGAGGAATCTGCTTTGGAGCAGCTTTCCTTCTAGGTCTGGTGGGTGGCTTTTGGGCAGTCTTTGGTTTTTGTGTAGTTGTGGTACTGCTAGAGCTTCCAGACTTGCCACCCCTCCTGCTCCGGGTTTGAACAATTGAAGCTGGTTCTTCTTCTTTCTCCGTGTAACCAACTCTCCCAGCTTTGAATGCTTTGTCATAAATCTTGTAGTTCTGAGTCTTTTTGATTTCATCATCCGAGAAATGATAAGGGATTCTCATTCCTTTAGTCCTTGGAATGAATCTGATGGACTTGACGAAGGAAATCCTGGGATCTTGGTTGAATATGTCCTTTGGTTTAGTCCTGTCATGCATCCTCTTGATGTAGTCAGGGTCTTTTCACAGAAGTATTCGATGAACAATTTTGTGAATCTAATGAACGGAATCACGGTCCTGTCACAATCAGTTTGAATGTGATGGATCATGTCGCTCATTATGGGTGCAGCAAAGTCAATAGGTTTCATTGTCATCATTCCCCAGAATACTTGCATGTGCTCTAATCTTGGATGCTCATGACCAATCTTTCTTCCAGCAATGGATCTGACAATCAACATGTAGAAAGTTCTCCGTGGTTGAGGCAGATATTTAACGTTGAAATTTGAAAGTTTCGTGAGTGATTCATTATCAGGAATGTCATATCCTAGATCAATGAAGTAGTCAAGGATTTCCAGTTCAGTCAACATCGGATGAAATTCAGTGGGAGTCGGTAACATAAGAACTGTGCGAAGTACATCAAGATCTACAGTGTATCTTTGTCGATCCAGCTCTACAGTGAATGATTCGTCATCCAAATTCGCCTTAGCAGTGTACCAGAACTGATGAATGTAGAAAGTTGGTACTGATGTAGACTTAGTAAGCATGGGCTTGCAGGGATGAGCCAGTAGTATGTCTTTGACAATCTTGCATGTGTCTTCTGGGATATTGAGTTTGTTGAAGTCAATGCGAAGATTGTTTTGGTCAATTGAGACATTGTAGTCTGCTGGTAGAAATTCACCAAGTGCAAGTAGTGGAAGATTCTGTTGTTGAGGAACTGATTCATCGTGTTGAGCCATTGTGTTCTGAAAGTGTCATGTCATGAAATCAAACATCCAGATATGTTAGTCATTAGTCCGAGTTCACGTTTGATATTCAAAGACATATATGTTGCATTCATGGCTTAGTTAATTAATATGTGATTAATGACGGTATTATTATCTAACATGTAACTTAGATGATTTATCATTTAAATCACATACGTCTTTTGGTAATCATGTCTAATAACACAATACAATCACAAGTTAATAAACATTATCATAATACACATATTCATGAGGATTCATCTAATATACAAGTTTTCGAAAAGTTACAATCACTTGAATACTCAAAAATATGTTACACATGATCTCGAAGTTATTACAAACATTGTTCTCTAAAACTATCACTAATGAATATCTCGAAAACTTTAGTCCAAGAAAGATCTCGAGAATTTTCCTAAGAAAAGATCTCGAAAAGTTTGATGAGCAAAAGTTCTCGAAAACCCCTTAGATGAGTTTCTCGAAAACATTGTCTGAAAATATCTCGAAACTTTTGACAAAAGATCTCGATAATATTATAAGGAAAAGATCTCGATAACTTTTTAGTAAAAAAATCTCGATAACTTTAAGAATCTTTATTTCTCGAAAACTTTATTGAGAGATTTCAAAATTTTAAGATTTTCTTGATAACAGGAGTTATGAAAAGATCTCGAAAATTTTGAAAGATCTCGAAAAAGTTTGTGAGAAAAGATCTCGAAAACGTTTCTCGAAAAATTCTTATACAAGAATTTTCGAAATCTTTGAAGTCATACGTTTAATTGTGAAATCTTTGAATCCTTGAATGAAACCTGCATATTGAATGATAAGCACTAGTTAGAAACATATCAAGGCTCATTCATAAAGATCTCGAAAGTTAACGAGCATAAAAATTATCTAGAAAAATTTTAACGAGCATTCATGTTGTAATACCAATGAAACACATCAATTAACACTTATAGAAATGTTGGGGTATAAAAGATCAAAGTGCTGCTGAAGACCAAAGTGCTGCTAAAGTGTTTAAAGTCAAAGTACTGTTTGTGATCAAAGTACTGCTCGTTGATAAAGTTAAAGTACTGCTTGAAGATAAAGACTAAAGATTAGATTAGGAATATTATGTATAATCTAGAATATTCTATAGTTAGAGTTTGTATACTTGTCATTCAAGTATTGTAAACCGACTAGGGTATTCCTTGTGCCTATAAAAGGATCCCTAAGTCATTATTAGAGGTACGAATACTCACGAATACTTTTAGAGAAAAGCTAAAGTTCGATATTAGCTATATTAGGGTTGTTTGTGAATCTGTACAATTAGCAGGTTCAAAGTTTGGTTAATATAAAGTGTTGAAGTTGTTATAATTCTTCTTAGCTTTGTTAAGTAATTCCACATACTTAATAGAGTAATTCAGTGTTTCATCATTAGTAGTTTAGGATTTATCCAAGACTGCTAAACCTTAGACAAGCTATAATAAAGTAGTTTGGTCAGAGTATAACGATCCAACAAGTAGTATCAGAGCTTGTGTGGAAACTCTGATTAAGAAGAAACCCTAAACCCTATATAAAGTCGATCTTTCTAAACAAACCCTACAAGATGTCTCAACCTGAACCTACACCTATGCCATCCATCACCACTGTTAGAATTCCCATAGTCAAGAAGGGAGAGTATGATCTCTGGAGCATGAAGATGAGGCAGTACATTGCTATACTGACTCTGCACTTTGGGATATCATTGTCAATGGCAATCAAGTTATAGAAGAACCTGAAGTCGTTCCTGGACAACCTAAACCACCTCAGCAACAACTCTTTGCAACTGTAAAGAGGAATCAAGACAAAGCTCTCAACATACTACTGTCTGCTATCCCTGATGGCCACCTGTTGAAGTTTCATAATGCTAAGGATGCTAAACAACTGTGGGCTGCTATCAAAACAAGATTTGGAGGTAATGATGCTTCCAAGAAGATGCACAGAAGTTTGTTGAAGCAGCACTTTGAAACCTTTGCTGTTGGAGAAAGAGAAGGACTTGATGCTGCCTATGAGAGATTTCAAAATCTTCTCAGTATGCTAGAGATACATGGTGTAGAAGTCTCTACTGAAGATGCAAACTTGAAGTTCCTAAGGAGTTTGCCATCTATCTGGCATGTAATTGCTACTATGATCAGAGGTCAACCTGATCTGGCTACTATGGACTTTGATGATTTATACAACAACTTGAAGGTGTATGAGCATGAGATGAATGGTAAATCAGGTTCATCAACTAACAATATTGCTTTTGTGTCTCCTGCCAAGACAAGCAGTACTTCCACTAAAAGTACTGCTTATCCAGTTCAAAGTACTGTTGCTGATGTTTACTCAACTATGTCTACTACCACTTCACAACCCTCAAACAACATCAATTGTGATGATGTTGTGTGCTCATTCTTTGCACAACAAGCCACTTTACCTGTTACCTATGAAGAAGACCTACTGCAGATTGAAGAAGATAATTTAGAAGAAATTGACATCAGATGGCAAGTTGCTATGGTTACTGCTAGGATCAAGAAGTTCATGAAGAAAACAGGAATAGGGATTGATTTCAAGGCCAAACAAGGTATTGCATTTGACAAGTCTAAGATTGAATGCTTTAACTATCAAAAGACTGGTCACTTTGCAAGGGAATGTAAGTTTGCTAAGTATCAAGCAAACAGGATGATAGAAAAAGCCAAGGTTGAACTCAAGGAGCTTCCTGAACCAAAACCAAAAGCATTTGTGGCTCAAGAAAACTTATCAGAGGTTGACTGGAGTACTGAATTTGATGATGAACCAGTTACTCTCTCTATGGTTGCAATGAAGGAATATGATTGGAGCACAGCTTTTGATGAGGAACCAGGATGTACTACTTTGGATTCCACTGAAGATCTTGGAGGCTTTGACTGGAGCATGGTGAATGAAGATGCACCTGTCCTACTGGCTTTGGTTGCTACTGCACCTACTTCATCTACTGCTACTGAGGTATGCTCTAAATGCAATAATGTGTATCAAAAGGTACTTAGTGATTATGTGTCTGAAAGAGATAAACATAATAAAGCTAGGTCTGAAGTCTTAGGTTATCAATTGACCTTAGAGTCCTTAGAAGCTAAAATCATTACACATGAAAATAATGAAGTAGCTTGGGCTGAAAAATACCAACAACAGGACTATCAGTTAAAGTTAAGTGAATGGAAGTTAGGATGTAATCTTAACAAACTTGTTTCTTGTGTTTTGACTATCAGTTAAACCCTAATCGACTTCTTCTCTTGATCGATCATTGATTTAATCTTAACAAACTTGTTTCTTGTGTTTTGATTATACCTTGTGTTGATCTTAGCACTGATCGAGTCTTGTTCCTGATTCTATCTGCGATCGTTTTAGGGTTTTCTGTTAGGGTTTTGTTTTTCCTATTATCGCTATTTAGGGTTTATAAATCGGTTCACTTAGTATTTAATTCACTATCTTCATTAATTGCTGAATCGTTTTAATCATTATGGGTTGATTTATTTGCTTCGTTGCTTAAAACCCTAGTTTTACTAGGGTTTATTCGGGTGGATTGAAGATCTGACGTACGCCTCTTCTTGTTATCTTTGTTTTGACTTGTGTTAGGGTTATGCCTGCTGGTGTTTAATTGTTTATGTGATGTTGGATTTGGGAGAGAAGAATTCTGAACTTTTAAGTTCAGTTGCAGCGACGGAATCGTTGTCGTATGTAACTATGAGGAAACATAAGAAATCTAATAGGAATGTTGTTGATGATGAATCTGTGGATAAGACTATTGGTTCCTCGGGTGAGGAGTTGAATACTAATGCAACCAATCATGTATCTAGGGTGGAGCCGGTTCCACTTGTTTTCGGTCTTTCACATGATTCAGGTGTAGAGTCCTATCTTAAGAGTAAACAAGATTTTATTGAAACTTTGTTTGGCGCATCTCTTAAAACACTAGAGGATATTGATTCTTTCACTCTAGGTTTGGAGGCGGGTAACTATACGGTGTGGGATGAATTGGATAATGGTGTTCGTGATAGGGCTAAGGATGCTGTTTTCTGTTTGTGGGAGGCTTACAAGGCTGAACATATGGCTAAATCTAATATCTCTGAACCTGCTTCTGAGTCACCTATTGTCCAATCTGTGGACATCAATTCTAATGCTACATCATATGCTGGAGCTACAGGTTTGAAGGATGTTCATCCTAGAGGTGATACTATTTTTCGTCCCTTGGTTGCCGAACCTGTATTTGAAGGTGTTAACATCTCTATTCCCCGCAAACTGGTTGAAAATGTTAGTTCTTGTTTAGAACATACTTTATATGGCTATTTTATGGGAAAGAGGATGGCGTTTCCAGTTGTTGAATACTATGCTAGGAATAATTGGGCTAAACATGGCCTGAAAAGGATTAGGATGAATTCTAAAGGCTTCTTTTTCTTCTAATTCGATACATTGACCGCTGTGGAAGCTGTTTTGGAAGGTGGTCCTTGGATGATACGCAAATCTCCAATTATTCTCAAGAAGTAGTCAATGGATACTTGTTTGCGTAAGGAAGAATTGACTAGCATTCCGGTATGGGTTAAATTGCATGATGTTCCTCTTCAAGTCTTTGACGAGGATGGTATTAGTTTGATTGCTACTTTTATTGGTAAACCTGTTATGCTTGATTCGTACACGACCTCTATGTGTAAGGAATCGTGGGGTAGAAGTAGCTTTGCTAGATGTCTTATTGAAGTCAATTCTGATGCTGATCTCGTGGAGGTTGTTACTATTGGTTTCCTTCACTTACTGGGGAGGGTTTTATTAAAGAGACTATCCGTGTTGAATATGAATGGAGGCCACCCAGGTGTGGTATATGCAAAATATTTGGTCATATTCATGATCAATGTCCAAAAAAGGTGGTGTGTTCTCCTGTTTCCAATTCACATGATGTAACTCCTACTGTGGTTCTGAACAATGATGGATTCCAAACGGTGGGTAAAAAAAAGATAAAGAAGAAAGGTAAAACCAAGTCTACGAATGGTAATCAGTTCGTCGGTCCATCTGTTACTCAGAATGTGAGATATGCTCCGAAGTCGGCAGCTAGTGAACCTAAGAAGGGAACTAATACTATGAGTAATGCACCTACATCGTCGTGTATGTTGAAGTTTGGTCGCTCTACTTCTAAGGATGGTAATATTACTACATCTAATTCGTATGCTGCATTGGTGAACGATGAAGATGAAGATGCAGAACATGTTGCACATGTCAATGAAGAATCAGCTAACCCAATTACTGGTGAAAGTTCATCTTTCACGGTAGCTGTTGGTTAGCTAGTTTATTTTTTGTTCTTGGTTAGGTTCTTATGGCATCTCATAAGTTCTAGTTCTTAGTTATTTTTAAGCTTCTTACCTGTCCACCTTGTTACGTATGCTTTATCGCCTATGTAATGGGCTGAGATATGAGATTTCACTCATATCCTTTGTACTTAAATGCTTTTTGGAGTAATATATTTACCGGGTCATTTTTGACCTTTTACCCAAAAAGAAGTTAGGATGTAAGGTGTCTGAGTTAGAAAAGATAACTAAGGAAAGAGATGATTTGTTAGAAAAGCTTAAAAGTTGGAACAAAGCTGGTCTTTCTCATGTCCAATTCTGTGAAAAACAAAGGAGAGCAAGTGTTACCACTGGTCTAGGTTATGGTGTTGAATATAGTAGCTCAGATGAGACCACACCTAGTCCTGAGGAAGAAGTCAAGTCAGAAGAACTCTCAACTAGTGAATTTGAAACTTGTCCAGAAGAAAACACATCTAGTAATGAGGAACCCATAAGCCCAACACCTCCTGAATATAAGAAAGATGAAGGGTATCATGCTGTTCCTCCTACCACTGGCAATTTTCAACCACCTAGGAAGGATGTTTCTTGTTTTGGGGTAGACAGTCTAGAGTTTAGGAATAAACTTAAGGGTCAATCTAATTCAAGTAAACCTGAAGTCAAAGTTGAGATTCTTAAGAACCATAGGAATACTAAGGGATCAGGGAATAATGTCAATGATAAGAGTTTCTCTAAACCTTTTTCAAAACCAGCAGTATTTTCTCACTTTAATCAAAGGACTGCTAGTCACTCAGCAGTTCCTTCAAATAATTCTTTCCAACATACTGCTAATTTTAGAAACTCTTCTCATTATTCACCTAGAGGTCACACTGGTCTTGGCTATAACCCTCAAAGATCTGGATTTGGGTCAATGAATCAAAAATTGTGTTTTGTTTGTTATAGTCCTAATCATTTGATAAAAGATTGTACCTTACATTCAAATTACTTAAGTCAATACCCAAAGACCAGATCTGTACAAAATAGGCCTACAGAAACTAAACCAGCTTCACCCAAACCTGTTTGGAATTATTCTAGAAGGGTCAACCATAGTAATTTCACTGAATCATATAGGTACCCTCAACAGAAAAGAACTTTTTCCAAACAACCAGTACCTTCAGGTCATTCTTTTCAAGGTACTGGTAGGCCACAAACAGTATTCTCTCAAAGTACTGTTAGGAGATTTTCACCTAATAAAGGTACTGCTCATGTAAGACTCAATGTTTCAAAACGAGCTCCTGGCCATGATACCAATTTTTCTACATCTAAGAGGCCTTACAAAAGAGTACCTAAACCACAGACCTCAACCCAAAAAGTTAAAACTATGTGGGTCAAAAAGGAAAGTACTGCTGGGGACAAACCAGTACTTTCAGAAAGTGTGGGTGAAAAAGAACATGCTGTTGTAAAAGAAAGTTGTTTTTCTAACAAAGATCAAGTTTTTGAACAAAAGAAAGTTATTGATCATGTTTTAAAAGATAGTGGGAATTACATACTTAAAGATTTTAAGTATGTGACTCCACAAGGGGAACACAAGTCAGTAATGGCTTGGGTTCCTAAAAGAAACTAACTTTCTTATCTTTGTGCAGGGCAACCCAGAAGTGGAGCTTAAAGATCATTTGATTGTTGATAGTGGTTGCTCTGGAAGCATGACAGGAGAAAAGCAGATTCTGTCAGATTTTAAGCCATTTTTTGGAGGAAAAGTTGCATTTGGGGATGATGCTACTGGAGGGAGAATTACAGGCAAAGGAACTATCAAGACTGGAAAGATTGACTTTGAGAATGTTAGCTATGTGAAGGAGCTCAAGTTCAATTTACTATCAGTTTCTCAGATCTGTGACAAGAAGTACCCTGTCTTGTTCACTGAAACAGAATGTTTAATTCTCTCACCTGAATTCAAGTTTGTAGCTGAAGAATTAGTGGTCTTAAGGGCACCAAGGACCAATGATGTGTACAGCATTGATATGAAGAATATCTTAGCTACTGAGAATGTTACATGTTTAGTAGCTAAAGCATCAACTGAAGAAGCACATCTATGGCACAGAAGACTAGGTCATGTGAATTTCAAGAACATCAACAAGTTAGTCAGAGGCAATCTAGTTCGAGGTTTACCTTCCAAAACTTTCAAGACTGATCAATCATGCTTGGCCTGCAAGAAGGGTAAACAACATAAAGCTTCCTGTAAAAAGCTTGAGGAAAGAACTGTAAGAGAACCTTTGGAGCTGTTGCATATGGATCTTTTTGGACCTGTTTCTGTTTCAAGCCTCAACAAGAAGAAGTACTGCTTAGTTGTCACAGATGATTGCAGTCGTTTTAGTTGGGTCTTTTTCTTGGGATTTAAAGATGAGACATTTGATGCCATTCATGATTTAATCATCTCCCTAGAAAATCAGTTAAGACATAAGGTTAGAGGTATTAGATGTGACAATGGGACTGAGTTCAAGAACAAACTTATGGATGACTTTTGTGCTAACAAGGGGATCAAGAGGGAATTCAGTATTGCAAGAACTCCTCAGCAGAATGGAGTTGCAGAAAGAAAGAACAGAACTTTGATAGAAGCAGCAAGGACTATGCTAGCAGACTCACTCTTACCTATTCAGTTTTGGGCTGAAGCAGTAAGTGCTGCTTGCTATATTTTGAATAGAGTTTCTATCACCAAACCTCAAATGAAGACACCCTATGAATTATTGATGGACAGAAAACCTAGTATCAGCTTTATGAAGCCTTTTGGATGTCCTCTTACTATTCTTAATACCATTGACAATTTGGGAAAATTTGATGGCAAGTCTGAGGAAGGATATCTCTTGGGTTATTCTACAAACAGTAAAGGTTTTCGGGTGTATAACAAAGTTACAAAGAAGGTTCAAGACTGTCTTCATGTTGAATTCCTTGAAGATCTACCAAACCAGAAAGGTAAAGGTCCTGATTGGATGTTTGATCTTGATATATTGACTCCTTCTATGAACTATGTGCCTGTTAGGGGGGAGAATCAAGTTGTCCATTCAGAAGAAGACAATTCACAGTTCATAGTTCATGGTGTCAATGCTAGTCCTACAGATGCTGACAAAGAACAAAGTACTGTCAATAAAAACCAAGGTACTGCTAATGATAAGCAAGATACTGTTAACTCAACCACAACAGTCTCTGATGAAGATCAAGCTATACAAGATGAATTAAATAGGATGCTTTTTCAAGAAACACTTGCAAAGTCCTATGAAGATGATCTAAGACGAGCTTATGAAGCAGAACAGACAAAAGAACATTCTAAATCTTCAACTGACAGCACTTTGAAGAACAGTACTTTGGATCAAAGTACTGCTACTCAAGATGAAGGTACTTCTAGGGGAATCAAGTCAAATACTTGGACAAATACTGAAGATTGGCCTGGTTCATCCATGCCACCATTTGAAGAATCAGCTGATGAGTTGCAAGATGAAGGAATTTTTGGTGAACAAGGTCCTGATCAAACAAATTTGGAAGATGATCTTACTGTACCAACAACTCACACTTCAAGAGTACATAAGAATCATCCTACAAACAAAATTATTGGTTCTCCTACTTCTGGTGTTCTTACAAGATCAAAAGCTAAAAGCATGACTAAGCCTCAAAATGCTCTACTTAGTTTTGTCTATAAACAGAACAGGTTGAATCATAAAGATCAACAGACTTGTTTATTTGCTTGCTTCATCTCTAAAGAAGAATCCAAGAACATAAAGCAAGCTTTATCCAAGAAAGCTGGGTTGAAGCTATGCAAGAAGAACTTCTACAGTTTAAACTTCAAGAAGTTTGGGTCTTATGTGATTTACCTGATGGCATGAAGGTCATTGGTACAAGATGGGTTTTCAGAGTCAAAAGAGATGAAAGAGGTAATGTCATCAAGAACAAAGCAAGACTGGTTGCTCAAGGATACAGACAAGAAGAAGGATTTGATTATGATGAAG
>LBNU01009421.1:56761-69704 GCA_014162995.1 Artemisia annua
AAAAGTCACAGTACATTCATCTTGAAGACAAAGACATTACACCAACAAAGTTATACATAAAAGCAAAACTACACCAATCCTACTACAACCTAGAAAACCTACTCCATAGGCTTTTTACCTTTTCCCTTGTTGTGCTTTGCCTTCTGAGATTTCTTTCTCTTCTCTTCAAAAGATGCTTGCATCTTTGGGCATGGAAGGAACAACACTTGCTTTGGAGGACGTTCTGGCTTTGATGGCTTCTCACTTGGGCCTTCTTGAGCAGACCAATTCATGTTCTTCATTGCAGATTCCAAGGCATGAGTCAAAGCATTTGGCAGTTCTTTGGCTAGTTGTGTAGGAGGATCAGCAGTTGGTGCCTTTCTCTTGGTGTTTCTCTTGGAGGAACCTGTTGTCATAGGAGGAAAATAGCTACTCCATCTTGTTGAAGAATCAGAACTAGGGTCAGAATAATACTTTATCTCATTATCTGAATCAGTATCTGATGAGGTGTACACAAATGGTGATTTACTCATGGTGATGTTGGGTGACGATAAGAAGATTATTGAAGTTTTTGGGATGATTTTGTGATGAAGATGCATATGGATGAAAAGTCTTTTTATATTCAATTGAGTTCTGTATGGTGAAAGTACTGCTCAACGGCTATGTGAAAGTACTGTTATGCTGACGTGGAAGTACTGTTACTATACAACGGTCAATTCTTTATGGTAACTGTTATTTAAAAATTGGAAAGAAATACGGGATAAAAATAACAACCTTTCGTATTTATTGGGATTTGATTTTATAAATCTTACCCATATTTACTTATCCCTACCACTCTTTTCTCTTTCTTTAAAACTTTCACTTCACCTTCACCGTTTTTCACAAATTACTTTCACACACCATACACAAATGGCTCGTTCGACATGTAATCGTCACAATATGGTAGCCAATTTAGATAAGACGGAACTCAATGTTGCTTTTCATGATATCATTGATTTCCTTGCTGGGTCTCCAATCAACTATGCTTTTTTGGTTAACCCTGATGTGATTGGACCCTGGATTTAAGAATTTTGGGCTACTGCTACTGCTGGATGGGAGGAATTGGATGTTTGGTTTATTACTGCTAAGGTAGCTGGTCGCAATATTCGAATAACAGAGGCTCAAATTAGAGCAGACCTTCAGTTTAATGATGAAGAAGGTACTGCTTGTTTTGCTAAACAGGTTATTTGGGATACACTTAGGGATCTTGGATATGAGGGTTCACTTCGAAAACTCACCTTTGACAAACCCTTATTTAGTCCTCATTGGAAGTACTTGATCCATGTACTTCTTCATTGTCTAAGCAACAAGAGTACTGCTCAGAATGAATTTCCCAAAACCATAGCATCTGCTTTGGTAGGATTGGCAACTAATCAGCCATTCAACTTCTATTGGATGATTTTAAATGGAATGATTAATCACATAAAGAAGAAGTCTCCATTCTTGATGTATCCAAGGTTCATACAGGTGTTTTTGAATAAGCAGCTTGAAGGTATTCCTAAGCCTCAAGAGTTTTTACCAGTTGTTGTGCTTCCTGATAAGGTGTTTACCTTCATGGCCACAAAGAGTCCTCTCTTTTCTGGTCAAGATACACCTCTTACTGCATATATATTGGAGGTAGCACAAGCTGTTAGAGATGCTTTTCAAGAAGATTCAGAGGATGCTTCTGAACATGGAGATTCTGCTTCAACTCCATCTCAACAATCTAAGCAGTCACTTTCTAATGAAGAAGATGTTTCACAACATACTGCTTCTTCACCAGTTCAAGAAGTCTCTCAAAAGACTGCTTCTGCAGAAAAGACTATTTCTCTACAAGGTACTGCTCTAGATGACTCAGGTCATGGTGTTAGTCAACCACCCACCCCCAATGATTATACTTCCACATATGGATATCAGACATCTGGAGGAGATGAGGGAGTGATGGCTGATGAGGATACACCTAATGAAAATGAAGTTCTGGACAATTATGCTTTGACAAGAGAATTAAAGAGACTGAAAAGAGCTTATGATGCTCAAGCTACTGCTTTGACAAATCTTCAAAAGAAGTACAAGAATTTGAAGAAATTGGTTAAGTCTCTTTTTCAACATTCTTTAGAAGGTCTCCAGAAGTTTAAGCCAAAGAAGAGGAGGCTAAGAAAGCTATCTTCATTCACATTGGGGAGGAATAAGGAAGATGTGAATTTGAATGAAGATGCTGATAATGAAGATGTTGTTGATGATCAAAAGACTGTGGATGAAAAGACTGCTGATCAAAATACTCCACAGACACCACTTGAAGAACAAATTTCTCATCAAGATATTGTTAAAAGAAGAAGTGATGAGACTGAGCAAGTAAATCTTCAAGAAGCTGACACTCAAGTCAGAAGTGGTGATACAAAAGAATTGGACTTGGAAGGTACTGGTGTTGGTATTGTTAATGAAGATACTGTTCAAGGTACTGTGAGACAGTTTCACATTACACCAAGGACCTTGGACTTTGAAGAAGATGTGGGTCCATCCAATCCAGTTCAGGAAGAAGATGAGATGATTAAGCCTACTAATAGTGATGATGAAACCATTGCTGAGATCATGCTCAATATGTCAAGACCTAGAGGTATTAGTATTCCTGGAGTTGAACAACCTCAAGATCTGCAACCTTCTCCTAAGCCCACTCAAGCAATTGATCCTAAAGATAAAGGAAAAGGAATCCTGGTGGAATCAGAGAAGAAAAAGAAAAAGAAATTATTCACTATGGAGCAGATAAGGGCTTATCAAGAAGCTCAAAGTGAAGCAGCTGTTAAGAAGCTTCAAGCAGAACTTGATGCTGAGTATGAAAAAGAAAGACAAGAAGCTGCTGTTCAACCAAAGAAATCAATGACAAAGGCTCAAGAACGAAATTTTTATATGAGCTACTTGAAAGGAAGAGGATACAAAGGTCTGAACAAGTTAAATTATTCACAAATGAAGGAACTATATGATGCTGTCAGAGCTGAATATCAAAGACAAGTAGATGGCATTGTTGGTTATGATACTGAAGAAGGAAAGAAGCTAATGGAAGAAAGTAACAAAAGAAAGAGAATAACAACTAGGTCACAGTCATCAAAGAAGTCTAAACCTACTATAGAGTTAAGGACCAATACTGTTAATGAACTGAGAAATTACTTAAGAGTTGTTGATTTTGAGCTTCCTACTATAAGTGTTAATTGATGTGTTGTAATACCAATGAAACACATCAATTAACACTTATAGAAATGTTGGGGTATAAAAGATCAAAGTGCTGCTGAAGACCAAAGTGCTGCTAAAGTGTTTAAAGTCAAAGTACTGCTTGTGATCAAAGTACTGCTCGTTGATAAAGTCAAAGTACTGCTTGAAGATAAAGACTAAAGATTAGATTAGGAATATTATGTATAATCTACAATATTCTATAGTTAGAGTTTGTATACTTGTCGTTCAAGTATTGTAAACCGACTAGGGTATTCCTTGTACATATAAAAGGATCCCTAAGTCATTATTAGAGATACGAATACTCACGAATACTTTTAGAGAAAATCTAAAGTTCGATATTAGCTATATTAGGGTTGTTTGTGAATCTGTACAACTAGCAGGTTCAAAGTTTGGTTAATATAAAGTGTTGAAGTTGTTATAATTCTTCTTAGCTTTGTTAAGTAATTTCGCATACTTAATAGAGTAATTCAGTGTTTCATCATTAGTAGTTTAGGATTTATCCAAGACTGCTAAACCTTAGACAAGCTATAATAAAGTAGTTTGGTCAGAGTATAACGATCCAACAAGAAACACGTTTAAGCAGTTTAATTAGACTCAAGAACACTCATATGAAAAACCCCAATTCGAACGTTAACCCAAATTTTCTAGAACATGCAATCTGATGAGTTGGAACAATTAATGAGCACAAACATGTTGCATACACTTAAACTAACATATCCCACCAATAATATTCACAAAAACATCACCCAATCTCAAAAACCCAATTCGACATAAACCCTAATTTTCGAAATTAATCCAAACATGTTAACTGTTATGATTAGACGTTAGGGATATGAACATAATATGTTTAACATCAAAAGCCCTATGATTACATGGTCTAAAACAACTTAACACGCAAGATTCAATATTTTCGAAAACCCTAGTTCTAAGGATCATGATTACAAGAAATCTAGCCATAAAAATCATAATTGGTTAAAAACCCTTTGTTATAATGAGCCAAAGATCATGATTTTACTTACGGTTTGATGATCAAGAACACGGATTTGAGTGACGAATTATGGCCGTGAGATGTACTAAGGAGTGTTTGTTTTTGTTTTTGAATTTTATGAAAAATAAAAGACGGGGGGGGGGGGTGTTTGTTTTGTTAAAGCTTTTGAAACTTTTTATCTTTTTGGCAATTTTAGTCCCTAGACTACAAGCTAAACCATATAACAAGTCCTAATGAAATTATTTAACGGTTAAATGTAAAGACAGTTAATGGTAAAGACATATGATGAGTGTGTAAATACTCATCATTTTTGTTACATTTGAACTGCCAAAACATCCAAAAACATCCAATAATGCATCAAAATAGTGAAAATATCACAAAAGTGTGTTTTATATGTTTCAGATGCAAAAAAATCAAAAACAAATGAAAAACAACCAAAGTTTGCATAATTGACAGTTTCAGTCCCTCAACTATCAAGAATTGACAAAACTAGTCCCTAAGCATTAATTTTCAATAAAAAGTCATCAAAGGTCCTTTTGAAATCACAAATTATCATATTTAGTCCTTTGGTGGCAAGTTAGTAAAAATTACACATTTAGTCCCTCAAGTTTCAAAATTGGCAAAAATGGCCCCTGAGCAATAATTTTTGGTGAAAAAGTCAAAAATGGTCCTTGGAAAGTAAAAGTTATCACAAATGGTCCATGGGTGTAAAAATTGGTGAAATTACAAGTTTGGTCCCTGTACTTTGGAGACTTGGCAGTTTTAGTCCCTGGATATTCAAAAAGTGGAAAAATCAACATTGGTCCTTGTACTATTCAACATTGGCAAGAATGGACCTTGTGAGCACTTTGGAAAAATCACAACTCCAGCCCTTCAAGAATGCAGAAATTACAAGATTAGTCCTTGGGCTTGAAATCCTTATAATCCAAACGGATCCCATTTAATTATAAACCCATAAACCAAATCAAAGTCCATAACAAACACAAACCCAAACTTATAACCCCTTGGCCCAATCCCACCCCCTGGCCCAATCTCCACCAGCCCAAACTTCCCCCTTTGTTATAATAAACCATACCCCCTTTCCCACCTTCCCTCTCACCCTCCCCACTCCACTTGCAGCCATCACCTCACCACTTCCCACCATCAATGTCCCATCCCACCGCCCAAACCCACTACCCACCTAACAAAACAACTACAATAAATGCACCACCCACCCAATTACAAATTCACAGTGCAAATTGCCCAATCTCTTTTTGGTGCCAAAATATGTTTAAATGGTTAAGATGAGTTTGAAGGATCCAATGGATGAGATTGAAGCTGGGAAAGCTCAAGTGGACCCCACAAGACCCTAGAAGCCCTTATAAAAGAGAGAAGAAGCATGAGAAGAAGTGTGTAGTCATTTTAGTTAAGAATTAGTGTCGAATTAGTTATTTAGTTGTTAAAATCATTTCAAAAGCTTTGTAATCTGTCTCATTAATGTACTTTGATCTTTTCTTAATAAAAAATTCCAAGAATTCAGTTTAAATTTAGTATTTGCAATTTCATTTGAATTTTCTCTTTAATCTTTTAATCATGTTCTAAAGTTAGTTTTACTGTTGTATAAGCTCACTTAGGTTAGTAAGATATACAAGAAAAACATAAAAAATTCAGAAACAAAACTCATCACAGGGTACCTTTGCTTATTTGGACATGGAAAGCTTTGGAAGTGGTCTAAATGGATTGGCCAGATGGACTTTACCTAGCTTATCTTTGATAAGCTAGGAGCTTGTTGAGCTTAGAGATACTCTAGTAAAGCTAGAGTTGAGGTTTTCCATTTTCATTTTCTTAAATTCCAAGTTTTAGTGCATTTCTGTGATTGTACTGTTCATTTGCTTATAGTTCCTTATTTGTGTGTTTTAGTGCTTAATCAGTGTTCTTATAAGATATTATAGTGTGTAGTTGTGTGGTTGTTAATTGGATTTCATTGTTGTTTCAAATTCTAGTTTCACAGTCAAATAGGTGGATTTGCCAAATCTGTGTTTCATGTTGTTATTATTGGTACTCTATGCTCAAAAGGTCTTATGAAATGGAAATATAATCTTTGAAATCAGTGTTAAGGTCTTAATTTGTCATTTTCTTTGAAAATCACAAAACAGTTTATCAAATAGTGTGTTTGGTTCAAGGTTGTTTACTGTGATCAAGTCTGAGATTGTTGTTGTTTTTGGTTCATGCAAGTCATTTAAGGTCATATTGACTCAAAACAACTATAAAACACATGCTTCATTTGATAAAAAGTCAAAAATACCTTTGATCTCAACTTACTTGTTCTCTGTCAAAATCTTTGGATCCATAATCATTCACATGGTGCATAAGTTGTTAACAAAGCTCAAACCAGTTCCATTTTAACTAATAACAACATATTAAGTCACTTAGGAACTTTAGAATCTCACCAAAGTCAACTTTGAGCAAAAATCAAAAAGTCAAAAGTTCACAGCAAAAAGTTTTTGAATTAATTAGTGATTTTCATTGTGGTTTTGTTATTAAGTTTTAGGAGTTAATCTTGTTAGGTATTTTAGTTTTGCTGCTCATCTTTTAGAGGGTATTTTTCTTAATTTTTGTTTGGTTGCTAAACTGCTTATTGGGTGGCATAAACCTAGCCCTTTTTCTAAAAAGTACCCTGTGTCACAGTTTTCTAGCCAAACTCATAAGCTTGCATAAGCTTTATTAATTGTTCTTAGTTTGTGCATTTTGGTTCTTTTGAAAGCTTGGCTTGCTAGTTTGTTGATTACATGCTCATTTCCCTTTTATATGCTTATTTTCAGTGCTTATTTTGTTCAAAAGATTTCCACAAAAATCACTCTCTATACTGAACAATCAGTATAGGTAAGCATTTTCATAAGCTCCTTAGAAGCTTTCCTGTGAACTTGAGCTTGTGTGATTTGGCTTCTTGGGAAGTTCATCCACCAAAATCAAAGGCCTAAAGCTTATTTTGTACTTAATAGCTTGTTTAATAAGCCTGCTCTTAGCTTTTAGTTTGTCTCATATCACCCATTACCCTGTGATTCAGTGTTAACCCCCAACTTCACAAGCTCACCCCAAGCTCCTCAGTGGACCATAAGCTCTGCTTATTGGCTCATTGTAAAGCTAACCTAGCCTAATTTTCATTTCTACTTTTGTTTTCAACCCTTGATCACCACTGTGGGCCCCACACAAGGCTGCAGTTTGTCCCATTTAGCCTATTTGGTCTGTGATTAGGCGTAAGTGCTTATTTGCTTATTGTGGCTTATTCAGTGTGTTATTTTGCATGTTTTAGCCTCTTTCCAGTTCATATAAGTTGTTTATAGAATATTTCAACTTTGGTTCAGTCCTTTATGCTTATTTAGTGCTTTTTCACATTTTCATTTCCATTTACATAATCTGTGGAAATCATTAGTGTCCAAAGTGCTTAATTTTGAGTTTAACAAAAAGTGTTTTCACAAAAGTTACTTATTTTCATCATATAAACTTCTGTCAAAAAGAAAAACCCAAAACTAATCACTTTTTAAGAAAAGTGATAGTTTCTATTTAATATAATTTAGATTTTAATATTTCTTTTTAAATTTTAATTAAGTACTTACTTGTTTTCTTAATTTTCTTAAATTCCTATTATTTTAAAGTATTTGTATAAATTTTCTTAGAATTTTCCTTTTTCATTTAGTATCTATTAGAATTAAAAATAGTTTAATTATTAATTAGTTAATATTAGTAAATTAAATAGTTTTAATAGATTTTGTTAAACAGTAGTATATTTTTATATTTTTCCTGAGTTCTAAATAATATTTAGCACTTCTGGTAATTTTCCCATAATTTCTACTATTCATTTGGTAATTTTCAGATTTAATTTTAATTAAAACAGTTTTATTTGGAAAACCAAAAAGAAAATAGTTTAAGTGTTTAAATTTAATTTCAGATCCATTTTTATAATTTTCCTAGCTTTTAAACATTATTTAGAATCTGTAAAAATTGGATTTGTAATTTTCTCTTTTCATTTTCTATTTTTCTTATTTAATCTAGTTTAAATAACCTTAATATAATAGTTTAGTAATTAATTAATAAAAGATCCACAAAAAGACAAAAATATTTAATTTCAATTTTTATATTTCTTTTTAGTCATTTTAGATTTTTAGAAATTAATTTTGCAAATTTTTAGTGTAAATTTTGTAATCTTAATCATTTTTAGATTTGTTATAAATTAGTTTTAATTAACTTTTTAAATAGTTTTATTAATTAATTAATATTTTAAATATTAAAATAATCAAAAAAAATTTCTTTTTAATTTAATTTTCTTTTCATTTTAATTTTGTAAAAGTTGCATTTTTACCCGTTCTAGTTTTTAATTGTTCAGATTTTACCTTTTTCCAATTACGTAATTAGTCTGCTTGTATTAAGTTTTCCCAAGCCTAATTCTGTTTCCCTGTAGTGTAAAATTTTATTAATTATCATTTTCTTAGTGTAATCAATTCCAAATAATCATTCTTACTCTGGTTACTATTCCTAATCACTCATTCCCAAAACGTTTTCCAAACACAATTTTAATCTCGTTGGGATTTAACGACCCGTGAGAACACTGTGCTTCCAACGGATCATAAATTGATCACTTTCTCCCTCATTTGACTTAGTTGACCACACCTGGTTGACTGGTTAGTTTGGGAGGAGTCAAATTTTGGTACCGCTGCCGGGGAGGTTGTTGCGTGTTTTAAAAACGTTTAGGATTAGTGGTTTTCAAAACCCTCCTTGTACATATCACATCACTTTGTAAAATTTTTTTGTAAAAATCATAATCATATCAGAAAAAAAAAGTCATTAACACTTTTCCTAAAGTGTTAACAACACCAAAAAAATCATAAACAACAAAACAAATCGTGAAGTTAAATTACTTCGATTCTTTAAGATTACAACCTATACAGTTGGAATACGGAGGTTCTGACATTAAATTGCGAACCGAAGAGAGATCCATTCTTCTCTCCCGCCAACCTGCGAGTAGTCTTAAAGGAACGATTTCGGTTAACGAATCGATTCCAAAAATAATTTCCAAGTTTTTTCACACACACCCCAAAAAGCCAAAAACATTTGTTTTATTGTTAAATAATTACGTAAAATATTACCACCGCAAATCAAGGCAGAATACAACCCAACTGGGTGTATGACCATTAATAAGTTCCCAAACTAAAGTTTAAAACTTGCCATTGTACTCTTGTGATTGGTGTACCTTTTTCAAAGAAGCCAGTCACACTGTGGTTACTGGTTTAAGTTTACTGTTGTTTTGCCTCGGTCTTGTTTTACTTGTGAATATTTTTTTTAGTGCATGCGCACTCGTTCCCAGTCAAGAAGAAATCGTCAAAAGAGCATAGCTGAATTGCTTGCTGCTGAAGAAATATCCGTTAATATGCCTGACGATGACCCACCACCACCTCCACCCCCTCCCAAATCTGAAACTGGGGATGCAGCTCCTGATCTCCGAACGATGGAGGAGCTATGTCAGCCTACTATGCAGGGGAGGGGAGGACCCATTGCACCACTGATGAGACGAAAAATGTTACGTTTTTAGGGGTCGGTTTGAGTCCTAATTCGTATGTTTTTGGTTTGGATTTCACCCAAAGTCGTTTCTTTTCTCATTTTAGGTACATTTGAAGAGAAAATCACAAAAGAAGCATTTTCGGGCGTTTTCGGAGTGAAAAAGTGCGGAAAACAACAAAAACTCAAAATACCTTGAAGATTACAGAAGGTGACGCCGTCACACTCTACAAGGTGACGCCGTCAGGAACAAGTGAAGTCCAGAATTGGAAAAATACTCGTGACGGGCCAGAGAGTTCGTAGTGCAAATTGGTGACGCCGTCAACCAAGGCCGTCAGATCTGGAACCAGCAATTATGACCACGTCAATCAAGGCCGTCAGGAAACCCTAATCGCCGAGCTGACGACGTCACCTATTGGGCTGACGCCGTCAGCCCGCGTTTTCTATATATATAGAACGATTTTTCTTTATTTTAGAGAACCTAGTGGAACTTTAGTCGAATTTTGGAGTGGAGAACTTTAGGGTTAAACCCTAGTACGTGTATTAGAGACCTTAGAGGGTATCCTAACCCCTCTAACTTGCATGTTTAATCCAAGATAAGTCTTTATTCATACAATATGTCTATGTGTTGTGTGATTTATGCTTGTGCTTGTCTTTCTTTCAACATGCTAGGCTAATTTACTTTGTGTTTGCTTAGATCTAATGAAACCTAACTATTGATTATCATGTGATGTGTATGTTGTGATTGTATTTGGGTGAATGTTTCATCTACGTTAGACTAGAGAAAACTGGCTAATCTCCTATACGGTAACAAGCTTGAACGTCTTTAGAAACGTGAATCGTATGTGCGTTATCGATTTTAAGGTAGTATTTCATGCATAGGTTGCTATCGGTGAGCTCATGATAGGATGCTTGACGTATCGTCATAGAGTGAGGTAGGAACTTATAGAGTTAGGGAATTGAACGCACTCCCTACGACTTGTTAGGAATACACCCGTCATCCACGCAAACTCAACATACTAATTACATGGTAAAAGATAGTTAGGGAGTAATGAAATCTAAGTAAACACTATTCTCCACCACTGATTTTCCCAAAACCAAAAAAATACAAAAATATAAGTAGCTTAGAAGTAGATAACTTGGGTTAGTTGACTAGCAACTAATTCCGCCCTATCCTCCAAAACCAGAGATTTTACTGCTTTCATAAAATATAAAAATACAAAAAGAATCTTCCTCCACCCTTAGACCTAGATTAGAGTAGCCTTTAGCCTAACGAACACTATTCCCTGCGAGAGAACGATCAATCCCCCGGTACTTGCCACTACACTATACTACATCGGTCAGGTACACTGCCTGGTGGGGATTGCAAGCTTCTCGAGATCCCTCGAGAGGTAAAACGTAGTGCGTGTTGCAATCCACGCGCATCAAGTTTTTGGCGCCGCTGCCGGGGAATAGTTATTGTTTAGGTTAATTTTTATTTTTAATTAGGTCTACTCACTAGACTCCTTTCTAGTGAGATTTTATTTTATTTTTCTAGGATTTCTTTAGTCTATCTTTTTTCTTTGTGTATTTGTTCGTAATTTTCACTGACTATTCCGTTTGCCATTATGGGGAACGTGAATCCACTAAATCTGACACTAGAGTCTTACATGAAGAAATATAATTATACTAATGTGGACTTTTCAAGATGGAGGAGTGAAATGATGAGAACTGGATCTTGCATTGATTTTAGTGAGTACCTTGAGGAAAGAGACCAAGTGCATAAAACTTTTAAACAAATCACTTTAGGAGCCCCATCAAATCCTCAAAATACCTCACTTAGTAAAACCTATATACCATATGAGCCTTCACCTAGGATAGTTCCTTATGAATCCGATCGAGACTATGAGATGGTTAATGTTGAGCTGCCTAGGTGCATGCTTGGATTAGATTTCACCAAGACATATGATAAGCATGAGGAATCCTTTAGGCATATGGAACATAGTGATCAAGTTTTTGGGAATGATTCTTACGAATCGGACCAAGAATTTGAGACAGGATTTGAGATACCTAGGTGCATGTTGGGGATTGACTTCAGCAAAATACAAAATAAGCACATAGGTGATCTTGACACAAGGAAGGATAGAGTAGAAAATCCAAGCCCACAAAATACCCCACAAGTCCTACCATCATTTGAAGCACACACATCGCCCGTGACTTACCCGGAAGAAGTAAAAGAGACTATAGGAACCCCGATAGAGGTAGATACCTTGGACCAAACACAACTAGATGAAATAGGTTTGAATACTTGTAGTCATAACCTTTCTTTTAGTTATATGGAAGTTCCTAGTTTTGATGAACCAGAGCCTCAATCAAAACCGTTACCTAATCTTCCATCCTTGGATGAGAATTTAGGAATTGAAATAGGTCCCGATCCACCCATCAAACCATTTAGTCCGGGCAGTTTTACGTTGAAGGTAGTAGACTCTAGGCCTTGTATAGAGGAAGCTAACATAGGAGTGAACCATGACCTTAGATACTTACATCACCCATTTGTGAGTGATCACAAGAAACATTATGGGTTTAAACCGGGTTTATTAGGTCAAGATGGATTCCCAACTAGGAGTCTCTCAAAGTTGATAGAAGATGATCCATTTTTAAGAGAAAACTTTAACTCACTCATTGACCAAAGTGAACTAGGTAAGGTTATGATGATAGGAGCACACCCCTTTGAGCATATAATTCATCCACCACTCTTTCCTCACAAGGCATACTTCCACCGAGATGGTGTGTATCGGTACTATCACCCGCACTTAATCCTAAGTGTAGGGAAAACCTCCCTTATTTCCGTTAAATAAGGGTAGAGTCAGGCTCGTGACTCGAATAAAAACAAGCGCTTCTTGGGAGGCAACCCAAGCTTTATTTTCTTTGTGTGTTTATTTGTTTTTATTTGTTTCCGTATGCATGTTTATTATTATTGTTTGAGATTCATGATTTAACTTGATTGTAAAAATGCTTTATTTTGTTTTTAACTTCGTCTTAATCACATATAAAGGTATTTTGCAAAAGTTAAGTGTAAGGGAAATTTAAATAAGTTTAAAAGAACATATCAAAACATGAATCAAAACAATAAATAATAAAGCATACATATTCGTAATTGTTAGAGTCAAATGCTTGTATCGAGTCATAATGATTTTTTCTGCAGAATTCCCAGGAATTGAG
>LBNU01009421.1:70807-102091 GCA_014162995.1 Artemisia annua
GGGGGATGAGAGATGGATCTTATGTTGACGTTACTTTCTCTATTGTACTACAGAACGTATTCCGGAGTGATTCCTGTGTCTATTCACTCACATCTGTCGACCCAGGTGTTCTTGTCTCGGTTAAAACGTGGTGTCGGATCCATCTCCACATTTCCGTATACTCCACGTAGTGCAACTTTTGATCTTTTAAATTCGTGTTAATGCAAAATAATCAAGTATACATTATACTACGTTAACTTGACAATTTCCCAGGCACGTGTGTTTGTTGTAGTATACCCAACAACGACCTGAAGCACAGCCAAAAGCACGTTTGATCATCCTTTCGTGCACTTTTTGCTTCCTTTTAAAAAAACCATGTTTGTCGTTAGTGGTTGCGAGAAAGGGGATTCTGACGAAAGTTAACCACTCGGGTAATTTCGTCAGGCTAAGTAAATAGTATCTCATTCATTACCTTGTGTATTTATCCATATAAGGTGCTCTTGGGGCTTCGTTAGCAAAGAATGTCGTCGAATAACGGAGAGTAATCTACAAAATTAATAGCGTTATCCCAGCCACTCCAAAAAAAACTGCCATGCCAAATCTATAAATCTTGCGAAGCAAACAGCTTCAAGCATTATGGTTGGGTATTTTTTTTAAAACCGCTACCATATTGCCTTGCCACGCAACGGACAATTTTTCCACTTCCCAATGCATGCAATCAATGCTACGAAGCATTCCGGAAAACCATGGTTCTTGCTCATGTTTTTCGTATTTTTTGAACGTCGGACCATGTTGGTTTTCTTAAAAACTCCGCATAAACAAATCCATAAACACTATTTGTTAAAATTATCAAGACCAATCATGTGAAGTACGCCCACCATTTGCAAATACTCATCAAACGCATCGGGGTGAGTTGCCGTATGCCAATTGACGTATGGCAGATGTACACCTCATAAGTGTACTAATACTCTGTCGACCCATAGCATCGATTCCTTTGTTAAAGAATTTAAAATGATCTGGAAAAGGATTAGAATAATAAGATTCAATACCTTCGACTATTTGTAGAAATAGTTTCCGGCTCATTGATGAGACGAAAAATGTTACGTTTTTAGGGGTCGGTTTGAGTCCTAATTCGTATGTTTTTGGTTTGGATTTCACCAAAAGTCGTTTCTTTTCTCATTTTAGGTACTTTTGAAGGGAAAATCACAAAAGAAGCATTTTCGGGCGTTTTCGGAGTGAAAAAGTGCGGAAAACAACAAAATCTCAAAAGACCCTAAAGATCACAGAAGGTGACGCCGTCATACTCTACTAAGTGACGCCGTCAGGAACAAGTGAAGTCCAGAAGTGGAAAAAAGACTCGTGACGGGCCAGTGAGTTTGTAGTGCAAAATGGTGACGCCGTCAACTAAGGCCGTCAGATCTGGAACCAGCAATTATGACCACGTCAACCAAGGCCGTCACAAAACCCTAATCGCCGAGCTGACGACGTCACCTATTGGGCTGACGCCGTCAGCCCGCGTTTTCTATATATATAGAACGTTTTTTCTTTATTTAAAACGAAAATTTGAGAGGAATTTTGGAGTGGAGAACTTTAGGGTTAAACCCTAGTACGTGTATTGCAGACCTTAGAGGGTATCCTAACCCCTCTAACTTGCATGTTTAATCCAAGATAAGTCTTTATTCATACAATATGTCTATGTGTTGTGTGATATATGCTTGTGCTTGTCTTTCTTTCAACATGCTAGGCTAATTTACTTTGTATTTGCTTAGATCTAATGAAACCTAACTATTGATTATCATGTGATGTGTATGTTGTGATTGTGTTTGGGTGAATGTTTCATCTACGTTAGACTAGAGAAAACTGACTAACCTCCTATACGATAACAAGCTTGAACGTCTTTAGAAACGTGAATCGTATGTGCGTTAATCGATTTTAAGGTAGTATTTCATGCATAGGTTGCTATCGGTGAGCTCATGATAGGATGCTTGACGTATCGTCATAGAGTGAGGTAGGAACTTATAGAGTTAGGGAATTGAACGCACTCCCTACGACTTGTTAGGAATACACCCGTCATCCACGCAAACTCAACATACTAATTACATNCTATATATATAGAACGTTTTTTCTTATTTTGTGTCGAATTTTGGAGTGGAGAACTTTAGGGTTAAACCCTAGTACGTGTATTACAGACCTTAGAGGGTATCCCAACCCCTCTAACTTGCATGTTTAATCCAAGATAAGTCTTTATTCATACAATATGTCTATGTGTTGTGTGATATATGCTTATGCTTGTCTTTCTTTCAACATGCTAGGCTAATTTACCTTGTGTTTGCTTAGATCTAATGAAACCTAACTATTGATTATCATGTGATGTGTATGTTGTGATTGTGTTTGGGTGAATGTTTCATCTACGTTAGACTAGAGAAAACTGGCTAACCTCCTATACGGTAACAAGCTTGAACGTCTTTAGAAACATGAATCGTATGTGCGTTATCGATTTTAAGGTAGTATTTCATGCATAGGTTGCTATCGGTGAGCTCATGATAGGATGCTTGACGTATCGTCATAGAGTGAGGTAGGAACTTATAGAGTTAGGGAATTGAACGCACTCCCTACGACTTGTTAGGAATACACCCGTCATCCACGCAAACTCAACATACTAATTACATGGTAAAAGATAGTTAGGGAGTAATGAAATCTAAGTAAACACTACTCTCCACCACTGATTTTCTCAAAACCAAAAAAATACAAAAATATAAGTAGATTAAAAGTAGATAACTTGGGTTAGTTGACTAGCAACTAATTCCGCCCTTTCCTCCAAAACCAGAGATTTTACTGCTTTCATAAAACATAAAAATACAAAAAGAATCTTCCTCCACCCTTAGACCTAGATTAGAGTAGCATTTAGCCTAACGAACACTATTCCCTGCGAGAGAACGATCAATCCCCCGGTACTTGCCACTACAATATACTACATCGGTCAGGTACACTGCCTGGTGGGGATTGCAAGCTTCTCGAGATCCCTCGAGAGGTAAAACATAGTGCGTGTTGCAATCCACGCGCATCACTCATACGAAACCTTTTTCGAAAATTCCGATTCGTATACTTACACCCTTGATAAAAGTAGTCGCTACGCAAACGTTCTTCGGCAATCTCAAATTCACGGTGGATGCGTTATTGATGACGTCAAATTATCTGATATTCTAAGTATCAATTTCCCCTCTTTATTGACCATTTTAGCTTAATATTGTCTATAGTTCTATCTTATTACTTCACCTTTCATTCAGGACAATTAATGGAGTATGGAGCGGAGAATAGACGAAGATAGACTCAATACGGACAAACGCAACTACTACATGAAGACTACGGCGTAACTAAGTGATGATGTTACGCCGTAGCGTAATTATGACGTGGAATTATCCATTTACTGAAGACTACGTCGTAACTAGTAATAGCGTTACGGCGTAATGACGACTACGAGGCCAATTTATGGGACTTATGAAGACTACGGCGTAGCACCCCAGTTCATCTACGACGTAGTAGTGTTACGGCGTAACTCAACTCTTTAACTACGTCGTAGCCAAGCCTAAAGGGTAAGATCAAATGAAGATAATGTAGCTACGGCGTAACTATTAATGGCGTTACGCCGTAGCAACATCCTGCCCTATAAATACCAGACGAATTCTCACCTTAAAAATCATCTCCCCTCTCCCAAACCTTTCTAGGGTTTGGGGAGAGCAACCATAGAAGAAGATGAAGGAGTTAGGAGTCAGAAGATGGAAGTTCTCGTCTACATTAATCATTTGTATTCGAGTTTGGATTCTCTTATGCTTTTCCATAATTATTAGATGAATTCTTATTATTAATTTAAGTACATTTCAGCTATTTGTTCCTTTTTATTACTTCGTAGAGATATCTTCTTTTGTCCATTCATGTGACCTAGTTTCGGTAGTATTATAAGCTTGTTTGTATCTGTTACGCTTTATGTGGTTGACTTGATACCTCAATCCATTTAGTAGGCTAGAAGAATTGACCATAGGACACTAGCCTGACAGATTGCGAGAAAATGGGAGGGATGACAACTGACCATACTGCCTTGTGTGAGAATTGACCATAGGACCACCTTACAAGCGGAGGTACTTAAGAAGTTAGAGAGATCTTTGATCCGAGAGGGCGATCTCTACCGAATGTGATCTATTAGGTCTGGCGCTTAATGACTCAACCAAATATCTAACCTCGGCTTACTAGCATGGGGTAGTGCCTGTGGTTCCCGAGGCGATAGGAAGGGAAGATAGGCTAGGACGACTTTACCCTACGACTTCTAGTGATATTTATGCCACTGTACGTTGTGTATAAACTGGAATAATTACCTGAATAGCTTGAATGATTACTCTATCTTACTGTTTTTCTTTCTCTTGATTCAATTATGTGCGTTGTTAATTAATGCAAACCACTCTATTCAATATTATTATCAACTTTTACCTCTCGTAACCACATAATATACTTGATTTCCTTCACAACAGCTCTTATGGACGACACTCGGATTTACCTAGGCTCTACTACATCTGATCGGGTTCTCTGCCCGTTAGTATGTGTTTATCCTTGTATCTCTAAGATTTATAAATGTAAAACAAGATGAAAATAGGCATCAGTGGTCGAGTTGCTGCTGCTACTTGTTGTTCCAAATGTTGATGATATTCGTACGCGGCTATCATAAACTCCATGTCAGTTTCATCATCTAAATCGGAGAAACTCCTTTCTTCTTGGTTATTTTGATTCGGATCCATTGTGAATATTAAAGTTTTGATTTTTTTTTTCTTATAGAGAGGAAGTATATAGTTTGAATTTGAGTTGTGTACGTGTAAAAATAAAAGATGTGTGATATGAGTATTTATAGTTGTGATAAAATGGGTTTGAATAAGTTTTTATTTATTTATTTATTTATTTATTTATTATTTTGTTTTAAACTAGCCGTTGTAAACGGTAATAAAGTATAGGGGGCTAGAATGATTTTTACTTTTTATTTTTTTATTTTTTAATTATACGTCCGAACTAGCCGTTAGAGGGGGCCAAGTGGATTTTTTTTTTTTTTTTTTTTTTTTTTTTTTTTTTTTTTTTTTTAATGCAACATGAAGTTAACGCACGTTATTCTTATAACTCACCGTGTTAACGTGCCACTAACGCAGGGAGGCGATAAGGTAACGCACTGCGTTAAGGCATAACGCACCTTGGTGCGTTACCTTACCGAGTGCTCTTAAAGTATACGTAAATAGGTTATGCAAAATAAAGAATTTCAAAAAAAATGTCACTCGGAAATAGAGGAACTAAAACCATTGGTTTTTGTAGCACACAAGAGTAAAAGTTAAAACTATTTTCTAAGCTGTAAGTTTTGTGGTGAAAAGAGAAAATGTCCCGTTTTACTAAGTAAATTTAAAAATATGATTAAATGTAACAAATTTTTGTAAAATGTTTTAAAAAGAACATTTTGATATACTGTTATATGAGACAATCTTACACATGGAAGTGAAATTTTATGGGGTGNGTTTTTTTTTTTTTTTTTTTTTTTTTTTTTTTTTTTTTTTTTTTTTTTTTTTTTTTTTTTTTAATGCAACATGAAGTTAACGCACGTTATTCTTATAACTCACCGTGTTAACGTGCCACTAACGCAGGGAGGCGATAAGGTAACGCACTGCGTTAAGGCATAACGCACCTTGGTGCGTTACCTTACCGAGTGCTCTTAAAGTATACGTAAATAGGTTATGCAAAATAAAGAATTTCAAAAAAAATGTCACTCGGAAATAGAGGAACTAAAACCATTGGTTTTTGTAGCACACAAGAGTAAAAGTTAAAACTATTTTCTAAGCTGTAAGTTTTGTGGTGAAAAGAGAAAATGTCCCGTTTTACTAAGTAAATTTAAAAATATGATTAAATGTAACAAATTTTTGTAAAATGTTTTAAAAAGAACATTTTGATATACTGTTATATGAGACAATCTTACACATGGAAGTGAAATTTTATGGGGTGGTTCAATTTAGTTTGTTAGAAGATTTACACTATTCATTGCGGGGTTGGATAATTAATTATATTAACGGAAATTGAACCATACTAGACGGGTAACCAGAAATGCGGGTGTCTAATGAGCGGTTACTCACGATTCGGGTCACTCTTAACTATTTTAGACATTCGATCGAGATTAACCGTATGAACAATGATGTTTGAGTATGGTATGTCTAAATGAGCGGTTACTTACGATTCGGGTCACTTTTAACTAAATGAGTGGTTTTGTCGTTTGATTTCCCGTGTTGAACAGTAAGAACCCGATTAGATTGAAGGATCAAGAAGCTCGAGTAACACTTAAACAAATACCATACTTTACTGATGTGAGGCAGTATTTGCTCAAGTATGTCAAAACTTGTGAAGTTGTATATGTTGCTCTTCTTTTATAGAGAGGAGGGTTTAGAGATAAACCCTTTGGGGATGATCAACGGCTGCTAGAGAGCTAGGTGTTGATTATCTGCCATGTGTCATGCGTCCTTTAGCTCGTATAGGGTGCTTTCCTATTTTGTTGCTCGTTTGTTCTCTACTATGCTATGTGAGACTCGTACGCCTTAATCATTAGCGACGGTTGGAACAGTTGTCTCTTTGTGCATGTACTATGTAGCGTGAGAATTGTTACCCGGCCTTGCTCGGCCTGCGTTTGTGTGGCTCTTGTCAAAGTTGACTCGCGAACTGTTATTGTTTGTGCTTGATTCGAGCGTGTGCTTAGTGGGCTCGGACAACTAATAATGATACGCTATCAAATGACATGCTCTAAATCGTAAAATGTTGTTTTAGTAAAATTATATAACACTGAATAGAGTAAAATGATATTAAAGTTATTGCGTCATAGTAATTGTATTAAGATAAACATACATAACAAATTAACAAAAAAAATATTTATTATACGGCCACATTAATCAATTTTCACACATATATCATAGATGTTTAGTAAATGTACACATTATGAGCAAAAGTATCGTTATATAATAGAATTAGTGCAACAATAGAATCAATACTTATAAAATTATTTGAATATTTAGTTAAAAACCTTAATGTATATTATAAATAGTTCGGTTTGGTACCACATATATCTAAAAATAAAAACCGAAACCGAACCTATATGCGGGTTTTTCAATTTTTTTTTTTTTTTTTTGGTTTCTTCAGTTTTGAATTGATCATTTCGGCTCGGTTCGTTGGTTTCTCGGGTTTTTGAACGCCTAATTAAATCATTTTAGGATTAATTTCATATATTATCCTATATATTATCATATTTTCATGATTAATTTCATACGGTATATACTTAAGATGCAATTATTGAATGCATAATTTATAATATTAAAAAAGAGAGAGAGAGAGAGAGAGAGAGAGAGAGAAAAAAAAAAAAAAGTAGAAACATGAAAGAAAAACCAAGCACAAAAGGACGGAGTTTACTTTGAAAAAACAGAAGTGAATCTAAGATGGACTTCTTGTTCTTCTTCAACTCCTTGATTCCTTCATGGACTTCTGTACGTGAGTATTATTGTTTACTTTTTTTTTAACACACACGATAGGATTACTTTTATATTAAATTTTACTTCTGTAATATATAAATGGTGAAAAACTTTATATGGGTTTTTCAAGTGGCACAAAACCCATTTCTAAACTTTTTTCGGTTTTTGATTTGACAAAGAAATGAGCTTTATTTGCTGCATTAATGCTGTGTTTTGATGTGGGGTAGTGCATTCTGATGGATTTAGGGAGTGTTTGGGATTGCTTATTGAAACTGCTTATTGGGTTTCTATATGTAGTAGATAAGCAGTTTTCAGGGTGTTTGGGGTTGCTTATCCAAACTGCTTAGCTTTTTTAAGATGGATGTTTGGGATTGCTTGTTTAAACTTAAAGTGCTTATTTGATTTGAAAATACAGTTAAGTAAGTAGATACCATAAAAGTAAGGAGTAAGCTGATAAAGCACTTATATAAGCAATGCTAATCTGCTTATTATAAAAATAAGCATATTAAAGTTAGATTTTTGAATAAGCAGTTTGAAGTTTGCTTATTCCTAAACTGCGTATTTCGACAAAACAGCGTAGAGGGTGTTTGGGATTGCTTGTTTAAGTGTCTACTGCATGTCCTTTGGTAAATAAGCACTTAAAAATAAGCAGGTTGGTACATTGGCTATTTTCTAAGCAGATTAGCAGTTTAAAGAAAGCAATGTTAAACACCTCCTTAATAAGCAATCTTGAGAACCCCCTTGGAGGAATGTATGTGTATGTAATGATTTGCTGAAGATTAATTGGTTTTGTGTTTTAGGTTTCTTTATTGCTTGGATTCTTCGGTTACTTGGGAATTGCTGGATCTATTTTACCTGGAAAGCTTGTTCCCGGAGCAAATTTAGCTGACGGAACTAGACTTCATTATCGCTGTAATGGTAACATCTCTTCATCTGATTGAAATTGACAGAGTAAATTCAAATGTTGGCTTTGGGAAAAAAAACATGTATTTGTTACAGTTGAAGTATTCATATTCATTATCTGAAAGGGTGTTATAGAGTAATGTATATACTGATCGATAGTTTTGAATATCGGGTTAAAAATTAACAAATGTCACATGCCCATTTTCAGGATTGCTATCACTTCTTTTGCTGGTTGGACTACTCGTGATTGGAGCTTGGATGGATGTCGTATCACTCACTGTATGTGCTACCTGAATTTGTAGAGCAAAATAATGTATGGGAATTAAGCGATGCATTATGAGGAGTGTTTGTTGACCCTTTTATCTAATTCTTTTCCTTCAAACTTTTTCCAATACAATCTGAAGATAAGCATGATTTGATCAACTTTTGATGATTTTATACTTATGCTAGGTCAAAGTAATGTGCTATTAGCTATATTTGAATCAACATACAAAATGCAGCATCGTCACAGCGTAAACTAGAAATAATTTTTTTTTTTTTTTCTTTTTTAAACAAATTATACTTTTAGCCAGAGATCATGAAGACATAAATAGTCAAGTATATTAAAATGAAGGCATATTTCTTATTTTAGTGGATAGGAGCAATATTTGTGTACACATATTTAGATCCGTGTCATCTTTCCACACCGACAGTTATCTCAATGTATGAATTCTGCAGGCAATATCGGATCGAGGGCTTGAGCTTTTATCAACTACTTTTATCTTCAGTGTTATTGTAAGTTCCAACCTGTTATCAGCTAAAAGTTTTAACTTGCAATGGTTGACCTATATAAATTCATTGGGAAGATGAACTCCTGTACCAAGTCGTTAATAAGTAGCATGTTTTCACGTCTGCCTTTACAAATGGCAGGTGACCTTGTTACTCTATGTTGCTGGTTGCAAATCTAATGACCGAAGTGCATCTCTGAAGCCTCACATCACTGGAAACATAATTGATGATTGGTACTGAACTGCTATTTTTGTTGTTTTTCTTTATATAAAAGTAGGATATGCATATCTTTGTTTGTATGTATGTGTCTTCAACAATTTTATGCATGCTTACAAAGATAAAAATTACTGCCACATTTAATAAGAAGGTATCAAACTCTGTAATGTTTGTGAAGCAATGCCTTTTGCTGTTAAAGATATAGGGACATGCTGATGTAGTTATTTGATTTTAGATGAAGCAATGCCTTTTGCAATTATTTTCCAAAAAAAGTTTGTGAAGTGTTATGTTATTTGTGATACTTAAAGTATATAATGTACATATGCACACCTTATGTTGATGTAAGTTTCGTGGTCATTTTAATGCAAGTATGTGCTTTTGCATCAAATGGTTTTTATTTCTTGTGTTTGTTCTTGATATCCTCCAATATAATTCAACAGGTGGTTCGGGATACAGCTAAATCCTAACTTCTTGGGCGTTGACCTCAAGTATGTAACCGCATCCACTCTGGACTTTTAATCCATTTACGCTATTTTTTTTTCATCTCGTGAAGATAAAACTTAATAGATGTTTTTCGTTAATGATAATATTTTTCATCACTTTGTGGTGCCATATGCTCCGCAGATGGGCTTCTATCCTAATAATACTATACAACATCTGCAATAGCTTTCCACTAAAACATCCTTAAAGTTTTTGTTTAAATTGAGGGTTCAAGAATACACAAATTTATGATTCGACTTATTTTCATGGTCGAGGTCCTTCGAAATTGCTAAAAGTGAATTAGTTAGCGTAATGCAATTTTGCTGAAAGTGACTTCTTGTTATGATCATATGGCTTCATAAACTTTTTGTAACACTTATATTTTGTAGATTTTTCTTTGTGAGAGCTGGAATGATGGGATGGCTCCTCATCAATCTCTCCGTGCTTGCAAAATCTATCCAAGATTCCAACTTGAGCCAATCAATGATCCTCTACCAGATATTTTGTGTGGTAATTAGATGTCATCTTTTATTATGACATGATCCTTGTGAAATATTACTTGTCATGGACACTGCTAATTATTGTCCGTTTTGTTTACCATGTCAGATCTACATTATGGATTATTTCTTTTATGAGGAATACATGACATCTACGTAAGTTAATTCCTCCTGTTGAAATTTTAGGTTATTTGACACATGATCACATGATTTACGTATGGGATTCTTTTAGGTTGACTCGATAATATTACTAAATGATCCATACTTATTTTTTGAACCCCTTTGTTTGAAAATAAGTGTCCACAAGGAGTTAAATATATTGCCACAACATTTGTATCATACCAAAATGCCGTTGTGCGAAAGAAATGTGAGCATACAGAAAATAAGTTGCAAAATTCCAACCACTGATCTGTTAGAGGTGGAACTTGATGTGATTGGAGGTCATGTTTTCTGATTTTCATCATGCTGTGTAGTTTGTTCATTCAACCTAAGCAATCCTACTGGCTGAGATTTGAATTATGGAATTAAAAGCGTTTGAAATATAACATTCGATAAAAGATTGAAAGTTGGATTTTAGAATGAGATAAACAAATGAAAGTTGAATGTCAATGTAATTCAAATCCCATTTTCGACTATCTAGATCATCGATCTCCTCTTAGAATATTTTTGCTTGGCATTCAGTATTTAACGCATTTATCTTGTTTTTCTCGATGCTTCATACATGTACCTTTTTGCAGGCCTTATTGTAGGAACGGGCTCTCAATTTATCATTGTTCTAATGCTTTTTCTCATATGGTTTTCAGATGGGATATAATTGCAGAGAGATTGGGCTTCATGCTAGTATTTGGAGATTTAGTGTGGATCCCCTTCACATTTAGTATTCAGGTAACTTATCACAAAATAGCTAAAGTAACAACAACAAAATTGTGCTGAATTATATCTTAAAAAAGTTTGAACTATGCTAAATGCTTATGTTATGTATGGTTAAACTATTTATTATTTTCCAATTTAAGAATTGATTTGACTTATGAAGTCAAAACATGTCCAATATAGTTCTATTTATAATTTCACTTTTCAACCCGTGGAGATAATGACACAGCTAGTTTTGTTTTGTGATCAGGGTTGGTGGCTTATGAGTAACAAAGTGGAGCTTACAACAGCTGCAGTTGTTGCAAATTGCTGTGTTTTTGTGATTGGGTAAATGCAGTTACAAGATGAAAGATGGTTTTGACTTCATTTTTCCAGATCCCCACATACTCTCATATCTTCATATGCTTAAGTTGCAAATTTTATTTGAACTTCTTGTAGGTATCTGGTCTTCAGAGGAGCTAATAAGCAAAAGCATGATTTTAAGAAGAATCCCAAGGCACTTATTTGGGGTCAATCCCCAAAAGTTATAGGCGGGAAATTGCTGGTTTCTGGCTATTGGTAATGTTTTCTGCAAACTATAGTTACCAATTTGGAACCTTTTTCTTATTGAGCAATCGATTTGGGTTATGTTTTACCTCAAATGGGTCAAATCAAACGATTTTGCTTGTGGTGGAATGGAATGGGATAAACACGTTGAAGGTCACATAAAGCCTATTTTATATGGTTTGTAGTCATCAGCGACAGGCCTTTTGGTCCAGCAGTATCTTGGTGCATTAAGGTATACACATCAACCATGAGGTTGAGAGTTCTTGTCCCAACTAGGATAAAGGTGAAGAGTATGTGGGTGTAAGTTTGCCATTGACAAGAATAGTTTTGTAATAACTGTAAACACATTAGTTATCAATTAAAAGTATACCAACACAACCAGACCTCTATTATACATGTCTAAACCCGAGCCTGATTTAACCCCACCGACCCGACCTGCCCATATTGCCACCTCTATATAGAAAGTTGGGCTTACTCAACCGTATAAAGATGGGACTTTTAAGTCGAATTTCACACTTTGCCCCCGTATTACCATGGCTAGTGGCAAACTGGCAAAAGATTTCTTGATAGTTTTCCGTGTTTAGACCCATTTCCAAGTAACTTACTTTATTGTAGTTACTTTTCTAAACTGCTAGTAATTTATGAATTCATAATAATCAAGTTTTCTTCCTTTATCAATGCAGGGGAATAGCAAGGCACTGCAACTACCTTGGAGATCTATTACTGGCACTATCCTTCAGCTTACCCTGTGGGATCAGGTGACTTTCGCAAACTTTTTCGAGTCTATTTGAAAAAAATTACCTGATTTTATTAATTTTGAAGGTCAAATGGATTACACAGCGTATTCAAAGTTAATACCATTTCCATAACTTATTAACTTAAAAGAAAATTTATGATAGGCATCTTAATGCTTTAGCAGGATAACATAACCATTATAATATTAAAGCTCAGTTTTATAACAAATTCCAAGTAACGATATGTTTGGAAAGTGATGTGCTTGACCTTAATAAATGAACAACCAAAGGGTCATTTTAACGGACTTATAAACCATCTGATTGCAGTTCACCGGTTCCATACTTTTATCCCATATATCTTCTGATTCTGTTAATATGGCGTGAGAGAAGAGACGAAGCTCGATGTGCTGAGAAATACAAAGAAGTTTGGGCAGAATACCGTAAGACTGTCCCTTGGAGGATTCTGCCATACGTTTACTGAGACAAGTGGACATATCCTTCTATTTTTCTTCGTTTTTTAAAGTTTTGAAAATTTCAGCCATTTATTTTTTGTGTATCAAATTGTGGGTGGTAATAGCAGTGTTCCTGCAGAAAATTAGTTGCGGGAAGAAAAACTTTGGGTCTTAATATTTGGTGCAGCTATTTTCTAGTCTACCATTTGTATGTTATGCTGTTTTTACTTTTTGGTGGCCAATAGGCTTGGTAGTTCATCTGTGCCATGAAATTTTTGTATGTTTGGTTTGACATTGTTTTAATAAAATGTTTGATTATTTGCTTAATTTTTAAGAACAAAATATGTTAAAACATCAATGTATAGTCATGTTTTCTCAATAAGATTGTTACTACTATGATAATAAGATTGTTACTAGTATGTTAGATTTAGAGGTCGTTTCAACTTGGTCGTATAGTAAAGAGTAGATTTGGGAAGTATAATCCCGGAACCATTTCTCGGACAGCCTAAAATGCACGTTCTGTTCCGAAATGGTAATATATATTCTCTCGACTTTTTAAGGTACGTGTCGTGCAATTTTTGACTAGCAATGCAACCCTCGATAGCCCGAGACCTCAAGACAAAAAAGTTAGTGTTTAACTGAACAAACACAAAAACAAAAGTATGTGTTTAATTGAAAAGTACACAGTTAAAGATAACCCTGCTATATAATAAGTTTTGGATTTGATTATGGTCAATTAATATATTCGTTTCCGTGATGATGCGTAATGTAGACGTGACAAATGGTAATAAGTAGATAGTACCATAAGCGTGGTGTCATGAGTGTGCTGGTCATGCCTAACTTACCGCAAAGAATCTTATCTAAAGCCAAAAGAGAAAAATGTCAATAATATTTTAGGGGTGTTTGTACAAAGCTTAGCCGTAGGTCTTTCTAAAAAAATCATTCTACTCTCATGTTTATTTTAAGGTAGAAGTAAGACTTTGTTCAAGCTTAGGCGGATGTCTTTTTGAAAGCAATTTTTCTACTCTCAGGTTTATTCTGAAGTAGAAGTAAGATATGTTTATATTCTACCTCCCCACTAGTTATAATGCCCGCGCACGCGCGGGTTTTTTTTAGAAAAATTTTGAATGATATATTTTTATTTATTAAAAAACAAATAATTTAATTTTTATTTTGTTTGATTTATGATTTTTAATTGTAGTTTTTTATGATTAAAGATAATCATTTAAATCTTATCTATATTTTTTGTATTTATCTTCTACTTGTATAGTATATCAACAAAACGAATTTAAAAACTTACAAATTAAATAATTATTAACGTATTACCTAATAAGGAAATATTCTTTTTTTTCAAAATGACAAAGTACCCACTAGGGGTTTTGTTTTATTATATAAGAGATATCCAACTCTGGTGGGATTGGATATGTTGTTGTTGTTTTGTTTGTACAAGCTTATTTGATAAACTTACGTGTTTATAACTTATGAGCTTATTAGCTTGAGTGTACTAACTCAATTAAGCTACAAGTTTAAATTGATGAGTTTACACGCCATGAAGTAGGAGCGGGTTTAGATAGTCGCTACCTATGGCACGTGCTACGCATAAACCGATTACATAAATATAACCTTTTTCATTGTTACTCTTCATTTGTTTAGTGATTTGCTATGTATTGGGTCATAAAAAAAAATATTAGACTAGATGTAATTGTGAACAAATTATCATCATCAAATGAGCTCCACATCAGGATTCACTCATTCACTAAATCAACCACACAGACATACACCACAATATAGTAAAACACTCACACAAACACTATAACTTGATTTGGTTGTCTGAGTGACCAAACCACCTCCACTTATTGGCCTTCACGTGTGCATAGGAAGGCGTAATAGGAAAGACGCGTGATGAACAGGCAGTCTTACATTTAGTACGGGCAATGTTACATAGTTTGCATATCCTTCAACATCCTATAACCACTGGCGGAACTTCATCAGAGCAAGGGAATGTATTGGCCCCTTTCAAAATTTTTGCCCATTAATGTAGTGTATTTGATATTTTTACTGCATGTTTTGAGTTTGTACTTTTTGAGCTTTCAGTTATTATTATTTTTAAAAGCTATGACTCTTAATTTGAACACTAACATTACATTTTTCTGTTTTCTTCTTTTATTATATGACTATATGGATGGTTTTTTATGAACTTGAAGAACTAGGTTCTAGACTTTGATTTCGGCCCCTCCAACATAGTGACAATGTGTATATATTTAATTGATAAGCTCATATTATACAAAGTCCCACGTAAAAAAGGATCTGAGAAAAAACTTTCACATACTAGTATAATTTAACTTAAGTGTATATATTGTTAGTCAGCTATTTTTATAAGTCAGTGACAATTAGATGAAGTTAGATTGGCAATTTGACAAAGCTAGTATATTTGATTATAAATTTTAGTTTCACATGAGCCACACGTTAATAAATCAGATGTCTACACGAATCTAATTGACAACTTTGTACGATTTAGAATTTCTCTTATTTTTTCTTTTTTGAATTTTTGTTATACCTTTTCAAAATTCTTATTCTGCAACTGAATGGAGATGATATATTTTAACTAAACTAATGACAAATGAAATATAAATCTTCCCCGGAAACGAAATGAGCTGAAATTGTGTCACACACAGTCATAAAATTAAGAATCAACCATCGAATAAAAGATAAACTTATTAACTTTTCAAAATTTCTACAAATTCATAAGGTTATCAAATAAGCTTACAACCCCACAAAATAAACAAAGTGGTTAAGATCTTCAACTCGTTTGTTCTCTTTACTCATATCCCAAATTCTTAATGGGTTGAGTAATACGTTAAACAACATTAACATATTGCTCAACCAAATAATTTTCAACGTTTACTTTTAATCCATCAACTAATTTTCCACCGTCTGACGTAGGACGCGAAAACGAATTTTGATAAACCCTAATTTAATGGTTGATAAACGAGGATAAAACTTTCATGGAATAAAACCCTAAGAAGAGTAAAACCTCGAAAGAGGAAATTTCCATATTGGACCTTTGATAACCATGTTACCAAAAACAACCTTTTGAGAGTCGATTATCAAAAACAATGTGCGAATTAACTTGTGCATCCCTCTCTTTTGCGCATCCCCCTACTTTGTATCCATTAACATAGTGACACGTAGGCAAGTGCAAGCAAAACATCTTGTGCATCCCCCTCCTTTGCGCATACACTTCTGAATCTTTAATATAGTGACACCTAAACAAGTGCAAGCAAAATTTCTTGCGCATCCCCAGAGTATGGTTGTTAGAGGGGATAAATGAGGAAGAAGAAATAAATACGGCTGTTAGAGGGAATAAATGAGGAAGATTGGTGCCCTTTTTTCTTAGTGCAAAACATTGTAAACTATAGGTCCTTGCTTTTAGACATATCAAATTTGATGATAGCATATTGTCATGCTTGTGTATTTATTGCTTCATTGTGCAAGTATCATTTAATAGGAAAGCCCAAAATGGATAAAACCTATAGGTCCTTACATGAATATGTTTTCTACTTTCATCAGTTTATTAACACTTTTAAATCATTTACACATGTATCATTTCGTGATGTGATCTAAATAAATGTGATGGCGAAAACTGTATATATTGGCAGTATTCTTTCATTCCTTTTTGTTTAAAATAAATGTGATCCAACCTGTATGCGAACATGTTTAAAATAAGAGGACCAATGTATTCGCAAAAGTGTTTGCGTACCTGCGGATAGTGTAGAGTTTGGGCAAAGGTTTAAAATAAGGGGACAACTGTATGTGCAGATGGGTATTATGAGCTAGGAGTAAGATATGTCTACATTCTACCTCCTCATATCCAACTCTGACGAGATTGAGTATGTTGTTGTTGTGTTTGTACAAGCTTATTGATAAACTTACATGTTTATTTATGAGCTTATTAGCTTGAGCGTACTTACTCGACTAAGTTACAGATTTAAATTGATAAGTGTACACACCATGAAGTAGGAGCGGGTTTAGATAGTCACTACCTATAGCATGTGCGAAGGTCTAATCTTCATTTTATGTAGTGTAGATACAAATAATTTATTAGTTTCAAATCAATATGTCCTATTCTAAAACGGGTAAATGGATGATTTTCTCCTTGCTGAAGAGCAATTATTTAACTCAAATGTACACGGCTTACTCAAGGTTCTTGCATGACAGTTTATGACACTTTCCAAATAGCCTTACGTAATGTTTGTTTGGTAATTGAGTAATTTATTCACATGATATTTAAGAAAACAGTGGGTAGGTATATTATTTTTTTGTCCTTTAGCGGCTTTACCGACGACATTATGCCATCGCTAAAAGCCCTGTCACAAGTTCTATTTTTTCTTGTATTGTGTGAAACGATTTCAAATCAATCTACAAATAATGTTCAATTAGTTGTAACGTACATAATGTTCATAATTGAACACACTAGAAAAAACACATGAACGTGCTGCAACCTCATTTTTTTCTTAAAGCAATTGATTAATTTTGAGACTAAAAAAGTAATCTAATACAGTAATAGGTTGATGGAAAAGAATTCACTGTTCAAATTTCCTGAGAAAGCCGAGCATTTTTGGCTTTAGTGTATACTCCGTAGTACCTAACTGTTATCCCTACAATTATTATTGAACCATTTTCTAATCATTCTATGATGATACTCACCTCACAACGCAGAAATATTTTTCTCTTTTGAGACCTTAAAGATAACTTATCGTAATGCCACCTTGTAGATGTTTAGGATGACAAGTAATATACTCTTACTACAGTAAGTGCGGATTTACAATGGATTATGAAAATCGAAAAATGAGAAATTCGATGAAAGGTACTTCATTAGCACATTATTTTATGTAAGTGTCTCAAAAGTGTATTTTTTCAGTTTTGACGCTTCAAAATCAAAAATACCATAACTACTTTCTCTCTTCATCTCCATCTGCTCACCTTTTACATTGTAAACTATAATTCCAAACTAATGAATATAGCAAACAATTATTATAATGCACATGTTTGTCGTCACACGAGTAACACTTCATTAATACATAATTTATACATTCGACGACACCGTATAAAGATAGTTTAAAATCTTGTTTATTGCATTCTAAAATTTTCTTTATAATACAACTCCACTACCGTCAGCTGCTTTACCGAAATGGACGGTGGATTCATTGAAGATAATGTCTTAACCTTCTCATCTCGTTTGACTTAACATAAGACTGGCACTTCAAAAGAGCCAAACTTGTCCTATTCACTAAATCTTCTATACGCACATAATAGAGATACAACCCTAGCTTTGGGTATCGTGATCAAGACCTTCAACAGTACAAATACTCGATAGAACGAAATGGCATGATGTGGTTTTTGCATATATATATCTTTTGGTTAACTCGGGTCTTCATATGTATGTAAATGATGTTATTTTTGCATTTTATAAGAGATTATAAACAATATCGTGTATATCGTAATGAGTTAACTTTAGTGATGTGATGTGAGTAATATCTTGTGTGTGATTAGCTTAAGAAATATTTTTATGATATTGTCAAAATATCATTATACTGTTGTCTTTTCTGAATAGCAATACGTTACATATCGATATTAACAATTTTGACTAAATTGCCTCTAGTGTCAAGGTACTCGACTTATCGCCATCATTTCTCTTAATACTTGTCTTTTAGGTTCCAAGATTAGCGTGTGATATGTGTGTGATATTAAACTTTTTTGTAGATTTGATAGTCATTAACTTTTAGACACATCCTTCAATTAAGTATTGTCTTGACATACTCAGATCTCAAAGGAAACGTGTATGGTAGCTTGTAAGTTTTAATCACAAATATGATTATTAAGGTTTGGAAAGTTAAGTTTATATGTATAATTAACTAAGAGAGCTCATAAAATACACTACAACACCATTACTATTTACAGTTATACATATCTTCAATAATCGAAATCTATTACAAGTATGCTATAATAAACATCATATAGCTATTACAAAAGTGAAGCTCGTTTATTCTGGACACTCAATGGAGTCAAATGATCAACATTTTATGTAGTTATAGGCTAGACATACATGTTTTTGGTGGGGTCATACAAATTTTGACTTCTATGATTGAGACTCAGTGTTGAGAGCTTGTGAAAGAATCGAGGTTGATTTGTTTATTTCAAGACCGTTTTCCTTGCAACAAACATTAAAGAGAAGTGAATGGCACATTCTAAAAATTTATTGGAACACTAATTGTACAAGCAATTAAAGCAAATTATATTTATAGTATAACTGTCTATTGCATATAGTAGAGTATCCTAATAAATTTTTAAAATGTGCCAATCACTTCCAATATTAAGAGCATCCGCAGCAGTAACGTGGAAGGGTGCGTTAAGGCCCCTTTAACGCACGTTAAGGTGCGTTAGTTGATGCACGATCTCGCGTTAAACTGGCGTTAACCGTTAGCCTACTAACGCCACGTTAAGGCATCGAAAGTAAAAAAAAAAAAAAAAAAAAAAAAAAAAAAAAAAAAAACATTCCCCCCCCCCCCTGATTGAAGATGATACATAAATTGTAGTGTGTGTTCTTGTGTGTGTTTGTGTGTGTGTTTTACTGTTCGTGTGTGTGCGGTGTGTTTGTGTGAAGAAGATGATAACATAAAGTGAATTTGCAGTTTGGTCCCTGTGGTATTTTGGTGTGTACAATTTAGTCCCTGTGGTTATAAAAGCAGTTTTTTTTTTTTTTTAAATATTTTCGTAATGTTTTTTTTTATTGCGTAATGTCTTTTTTTTCGTAAGGTATTTTTTTTTAGTGCGTATTGTAATATATTTTAAAAATCAATGTTATTGTTTTTAATAAATGAAGTATTAGTTTTAGTTTAGGGTTGACTTTGAAAATATATGAAAAGTTGAGTTAAAGTGAGTTAAGGTTGAGTTATTGTTGTGGGTGTTTTTTTGTGAGTTAACGTTAAAGTGTTAAAGCTGATGTGGCGCTGACGTGGCGCTAAGTTAAGTTATAACGTGAGTTATTGATGCGGATGCTCTAATAGGTAGTAATCCTCAAGGAAAAAGGCCAATAAAAAATTGCACAGCAAATTAAATGAGATTTCTTTTACAACATTAATTGATGAATAGATCAAAATGCCGCCTCGATAGAGAAATATCTCTCTTTAGCCAAACCTTTTACAAATAACTTCAAAATTAGGTAAAAATAAGTCGTATGATGCAAATTACTATAAAAAAGACAGTAATTTTTTTCCCAACAAATTGTTGTGAATAACCAAGGCTAAATTTGTGAAACAATTCTGACCTTTTTCATAAAAAAGGATTGTGAATAAACGAAGCTAAATCTCTGAAACTTAATTGCAACAACAATAAGATAGTCTTTACTAAAAAACACATAACTATGATAGTTTAAGGAGAATAAACATTAAAATTGCATCTTTAATATCTTCTCAAGTTTAGTTTTGAGAAGAAAATAAAAGAAATGGAAAGAAAGCATAAAAAAACTTGTGTTCTCAAATTTTTTCTTAAAGAAGAAAGGAAAAGAAATTGAGAGAAGTGGAAGGAAGATTTGAGGTGATTTTATTCTAAAATCTTCCTCTCACTTTTGAGAGGAAGAGGAAAAAAGAGAAGATAACTTTATTCCTTTCTTTTCTCCTAATCTCTTGTTTTCTCTTCTTCTACATAATTAACTCGAGAACACGGCGTCTTTTGATACACATGGATTGAGAATAAAATTAAACCTTGGAAGGCTAGTTGAGGCAATTGTGTAAAAGAAATCGGTTCCAATGAGCTCCATGCCAACCGCCATTATCCTCGACTCTGTATCCATTTACATATAAACATTCAAAACTATTTAAAATAGAAAATCTTTACTGTCACAACCAAAAACAATAATAAAAAAAATCAGTAGGAAAAAAAAAGTTAAATATCATAAATCAAAAGCACAAAAACGGACCAGCTTGAAACACATATATAAACACTGAAATGAAACTGAACACACACAACCCCATAGTTAAGTGGTAGAGGAATGAGAATTAATCGAAGTTGTCCAGCCGCTTGTAACAAAATTTTCATTTATAACATTTTTCGAGATTGGCGATGAAAGAATATGGAGAAAAGTTTCACAAGAAAAAGGTTCTAGACGAAATGAATCACGTAATACTAATTTGAATTTCAAAATTTGCTCAAAGAATTTACCAAAGTATGGAGATGAGTCAAAGCCACTTATTAGAACTCTAAAATAAAAAGAGAATAAAAGAAAAATATTTGTAACAATACATAATTAAAATATAAGTTTTAAATTAAATAAATATACAAAGGAACTAATTATCACATCATATATTTATATATTTTTTAATTCAATTAACAAATCGCAGATTTACATTTAATTAAAGATGACTTAAACATATGAGGAATGCTATATCCACAAAGAAAACATCCACAAAACATCCACAAAATGAGTTGTCGGATTGTGATTGGCTTAATCAAATAGAAAAGAGAGAAACAAAGCAAAATACACCAATCACACTCTAACAACTCATTTTGTGGATGTTTTATGGATGTTTTCTTTGTGGATATAGCATTCCTCTAAACATATACCCTTGTTTAATAGCATAGATAGATAGATAACTTAAAAAATCTATAGCCTTTTGGAAATAATCAATTATTATTACTAGAGCAAATTGCATAAAAACGTAATTATCTTATGTCCAATTTCAATTTAGTCTACCAATCTTTTTCCCCTCTATTTAAGGTATTTAACTTATAATACCGTGCAATTTAAGGATATTTTTACCTGCTAGTTAGGTAACCGGTCACCTCTTTATTTTTTTTATAAAAGTTTTGTGTTTTATTTAGTCTAAATATATCAAAAACCTTCACAAAAATTCTTCCTTTTTATATAAGATTCTAAAAAGTATTTTCTTTTTGCAATACTTATTTCAAGATTTTTTGTCACGTTTTACTATATTACAAAAATCAGTTTTGCATTTTTATTTAGTATAAATATATCAAAAACATTCATAAAAATTTGTCCTATTTATATAAGATTCTAAAATGTATTTTATTTTTGTCATACTTTTTTCAATAGTTTTAGTCACGTGTTACTATTTTAAAAATATCAAAAACCGATTATGTCATTTTCTTTTTATAAAATTGCTTTGTTTTCATTTCCAAAAAAACGTCAGAAACATATTTTTTAATTTTCTGGTAGTTCTTCAATATTGTTTTTAGTTAGGTTAAAATTTCTAGAATTTCAGAATTCTAATTTATTTAATTTAAGGCTATTTTAGTCATTAAATTAGTTAAAATATTTTCGTTTGTTTAAAATTTTTGTTTTTATTATCAAAAACTAGTTCTTGTTAAGATTAAGTTTCTGTGTGAATTTCATATTTGAATTTGTATGAATGATATATTCTGACAAGGAATCTGGTGTAATAAGAGATAAGGGGTGTTTGGTATTTTAACATGTTTTGTAACCTACAAACCTACTAATTGTCCAACATTGCAACAAGAAAAAAAGATCGATACCCTAAATTGAGAAAAAAAGACTGGTATCTTTAACTGAAATTGGACCTAAGATTGATACCTTTTTATGCGATTTGCCCTTATTACTACTCTAAAAGGATGTCATCTCTAAATTTTTCTCTACGCCTTATAATGTATCTGTGACATTTTATCACTAGAAGTCATAAAAAAATAAGTTAACACATATTTTATTACTGGTATTATTAAAATAAAATTTAAAAATACACTAATTGTCAAATTGCACCTTAAATTGAATGTTACAATATAAAATTTATATGTTTTTTTTAGAAAATATAAAATATAACTAATATAATGAATTTAACATATTACTTTTAATTTAATAACTTTTTAAATTTGCATATATTAATTATTCACAATCTCACAACACAAATACAACCTCTATAAACTATCATTCATTATTAAATATTGTTAAACAATATTCGCTAAAAAATGTAAAATATACATAAAATCATTATATAGGATTCGCCTCGGAATCCACTGCCTTGCATGAGTATCATGCAAATGTTAGTATTTTTAAAAGGGCTATGCTAAATGCATCATTAATTTTCACTAAACGCACACTATAATTCAGTGTTGCAAAACAAGGTCTATAAGGCCGATTAATTACTGTCTAGGCGCTACAAGGCTATCGACCTTTCCGATTTTTGTAAATTGGTCAACCATGGTCAATGGTGGTCAATGACAGTCAACAACTGTCAAACTTGCCGGAAACCTTCAAATCTTGTCAGAAATACCCAAATTCATTGTAAAATTGTTTTAATAATTTATAGTCATTGTTTATATCTATTATAAGATGTTTCTTTAAAAAAAATCTTGCAGAAAATACATAAAACTTGCTGAAAATACCAAAAACTTGTCGGAAATGCCAATCCGAGTAATCCTACCTAGACCAATTACAAGCTACATGGGGGTTGACCGCCCGACTACCGATTTGTGATTGCAACCTTGCTAAAATTACACATTGATTAAATAGCTGATCCCAACTCAATATGCAGAATGTGCAAATTATTGTATCATGAGTCTATAGTACCACATCACCATTCACATTATCATCCTCCTTTATTCATAAATTATACAAACCCAAATAAAAGACAAATTAAGACAAACCAAATACATCAATCCAACAAATAATAAAGAGCAACCCAAATAAAAATACATTGAACCCTATTTGTTGGATTCACAAAATCCAAAGAAACGATGGTGGCCATATCTAGCAGTAGTAGAGTGTTAGACGGCCAAGCAGACACCGAATTATTATTATTATTATTATTATTATTATTATTATTATTATTATTATTATTATTATTATTATTATTATTATATTGTAAGCTTTTATTTATTTAAACATAATAAGCTTACATAAAGTTGGATGAGAGTCTAAACACAAGTTGTGCTCCCACTCCTTTCTGAATACAAAAGCTTATTCTATGAAAGACAAAACCACCACTCTTAGCGCTATTATTATTATTATTATTATTATTATTATTATTATTATTATTATTATTATTATTATTATTATTATTATTATTATTATTATTATTATTATACTTTTTTTTGTATAAAAATTATTATATTTATTGTACATAATAATTTTACATAAAGTTGGATGGGAGTCTAGACATCAAAGGGCTTATTATTATTATTATTAGAACGATAATTTTAACCATCTCATAACATTTACACCACAAATCTATTTCACATGTCATAAGCAAGACTTGAACCCATAACAATTTGGTTGAAGAGCTTCTCACAAAACATGAGATACAATTAGAACACAAGCCCTTTGATGACGTTGCCGGATTAATTTAGAGATTTCGGTATAAAGAACGTCAATACGTGTCAACTTGGGCGTGGTGGTGTTTTTCGGCTTGGTTACAAAATCCCGCCAATTTCTTTTCCACAATTTGGTCGGAATTTCAGTTCTAACAAAATAGTCGTGGTGGGGTTTTCGGTTTGGTCGGAATTTCACTCAGTTTTTTAGTAAAAAGAGTGAGTTGCCAAGTAAAAGTTGACTGAGAATTTTTTTGTTATTTTTTTAGAGAAAGAAAGTGGCTATTTTGATTGTGTGGATCTTGACGTAGAAGATAAGACATATAATCTCATTTTTATTATTATTGTTTTTTTCTTTAACTGAAAAGTAACTTGTGGTTAACTGCCCTTTGACTTTATTGAAAATAAAATAATAAAATGAGTTTGGTTCGTGGATTCAATGTTTATTTAATATTCTTTTTGTCCCATATTTATCGTCCATATATTTATTTCGAGTTGTCTCTAATTAATTGTTTACTTTAAAAATAGATAAGGAATTTAGTTCTAGGCTACAATATGGAAAAAGATTTGGAGACCTAAAACATATGACTAATTTTGTGCCTAACTTACGTGGCATTACCTCATTGGATCGTGAAGAAGTGGGTCCGGTTGATACAACCAATGAATTGTTGCCACACATGTTTAGGCACAAAATTAGGCACAACTCTTAGGCATGCCAATCATTTCTCCTACAATATTACCCTCACTTGAATTTATTATTACAAATATTAAAGAAGTTTTAAGTTAATTACTTAAGGTTAAAACAGTCACTCTGCAAAAAGCAAGAAAAGAAAGTTGTAATGGCTACCCTCGTGGCTCACCCTCTGACCCACTTTTGTTTATAGTATAACACAGTTTTTTATCAGTTTTTGTTTCGTATTTTCTGTCAGTTTAAAATACTTATTAATTTATTTTATATTCCGTACTTTAAATTTTATAATTTTATAATATACATAAAATTATAAACATAAAATAAAATAAAATAAAACACGTAAGAAAGGTATTGCTAATCTTTCAGAGGGTACCAATAAGTCAAAAACCCATCCCATATATGTTTCGTTTCTTTTCTTTTCTTTTCTTTTTCTCTCTCCTCTGAGACAATAAATATCTTCCTCATTTGTGGGAACAAATCATGTCAACTTATAATATTACAAGTTTCCGCATCCACATAATTAATCTTAAAATATTGCTTGACATTGGAAAGAAAGTCATGTTTATGGCTAAATATTTTGAGAAGTGATTTGCACACTCTCATAAATGATTGAGACACTTTAAATTAGAGTGTCTTGACAATTATACTCTCACATTACTTTTACTCATTATTATTTTGTGAGTGTATAAATGTGAAAACACTCTAATTTAGAGTGTCACAATCATTTATGACAGTGTGCAAATCACTTTCTAGACATTTTAGATTATTTAAAAACAATTAGCATTTAATATTTAAATTTTTATATATATAAAATTGTTTGACGACAAGCGGTTAAAACAATCATAAAATTTCTAAAGTTCATTTTCCCAACACAAATAAGACAAGAATTAGTATCTTAATATTACTTTTACTTTTCTTTATACATAAAAACATCTATTACTCCTGCTTACAATTAATGTTATTTTAGCGAAATATACTTTAATTCATATGTCTAATCTTATATTTTATGATAGTTATTTTAGCCAAATATACTTTAATTCATATGTCCATTCTTATATTTTATGAAGTGACTGAATTTGAGTACGCTAAAAGGTCCAATTGACCGGTCAAACGAACGTTTGAGAGGAGGAAGTGATACCATTTGAGCAGTGCCTTAATGATGCTTGAATTTGAATACTAATTGATAAAAACCCGTTTGTCTTTCTGAAAATGGTATAAACTTCTTCAAAATAGCACATGGGACACTACATGGATTGTCACCTTGGTCTTTAGTTTTCTCTTTATATTGAATGGATTGTCACATGTCATACGGGTGTTTTCTCTTTATATTGTTGTTTAGCTTTTTCTTAAAACATACCATCATGTATTAGAGGTATCATATTTCGTTTAGACGCATTAAAGTTAGGTACTTAGAGTGTAAGGTGCAATTGCACATTATAACTATTATAGTCGTCGTCATGTCAAATTTTACTTTATAACATTCCTTTAATATAAACACGTTCCTCAATAACAAGCCTATACCACAAAAAATATCAACTCACTCACAGAAAAGAAATGAAAGAGCATAACGAAAATGACACCTATAACATGTTATCCACATTGCATCGTGCCTTCTAAGAAGAGTTTTATAAATATAAATAAAAGGATCAATGTTAATCAACTTATTTTAGGTACTTTTATTTTAGGTGTGTATTTTTATTTTATTTTTTTTCTCTTCAAATCTCAGCATTTATTTGGCAAGACCACATCATTATCTTTATAGACTACCAAAATGTTGTCAAAAGAATAAAAAAATATATGTTATATGACTGTTGTCAATGGTTTATATGACACTTATAACACTTTAAGACTCGGTTTTTAGGTTTTTACAAAGACAAGAAAAAGGATTTACGGGTGTAACTCATTTGTATTTTTTGATGCGAAGAAAGAAAAAAATTAAATGATGAGTCATCAGGCGCACCACCACCGTTGGATTAGAATATTTTATGGAAATCTTTTAAAACGCTTCCCGATATACGTCAGATTTTTTTTTTGGAACAAAGTACATCAGATTCAATCTCTGATTTCCCAACCACTTACGCTTTTTCGACCTGCGTACATAATTGTCGTTGGGGGGGTTTTAATCACATCAGTTTCACATAATAGAAACAAGAGAATTGATACATAGACCTAATTGTAGACCTAATTGTGGACCTAAAGACACGTGTCATCATCCAGATGGTTGCAGACAGGGACCCACTTATTTTACAACCCATCAGGATGATGCCACATAGTTTTAGGTCCACAATTAGGTCTATAATTAGGTCCATATATCATTTCTCTAGAAACAATTTTATTTAGGTAGGTTGATGAAATTAATACTCTCGCGTCTTAAAACTAAAGTTTCTTAAGACTTTTATTTTAAAACTTTGGGTTTAATTATATATTTTTGTGTTATATAATACGTGATTAAAAGTATAATAATAAAAATACATGTAAAACACAATCCATTTATATATTTTGCATCAAGTATTATATAAAAAAAAATAAAAAAAAAATAAAGTCAAAGTCAAAGTTATAAAAAAAGTCAAAATGAAATTATATTTTGGGAGGGAGGTAGTATATAAAATCGCGTAAAAGTGTGATTTTGAGTGTTTCAACATCTCATCAACTTCACATTAACAAAAAAACACTTTATTTATCTTTTAATCAAATCCTTTTTTTTTTCATCAACGTCATCATCGGATGCATCACCAACATCATTCATAAACTCCATGACTCCTTGAGAGTGTGATTGAAGTGCAAGTCCACTCTCGTCATCAGAGTTATCTTCAACTTCACTCTTTGATTCGTTGTTATCCTCACTATATTGTGAGTTGCATTCATCAAATATCTCAAATGTAACATCATTAGGCAATGAAAGCTATAAATTTGGTCGGGTGTAAAACTACGAACGAGATTAAGAAAACTACTATTTGTGGGGCAACAATACATGATAATTTGTGTAGGTATGAGAAAACTAATAAGTGTAGGAAATTTAATCCGAATATGAGAAGCTTCATTGACTAAAAAAAATACTATTACTTAGTTAGGTAGGTAGTTGAAATTAATGTATAAGATTGGCAAGTGTTTTATGAAGATATGTATAAGTTAAAACTTTACAAGACAAATTTGTGTAAAAGATTTAAATAGGTGATTGAATTTTAATATTGTTTTCTCTATTTAATACTCCATCTGTCCCATATAAAGTGGCCATTTACCAAATGCACAAGTTTTAAGAGATTCCACTAAGTACACTCTCCACCAATCAAATATTATATTTACCCACTAAAGTCTCATTTTATTGGTTGAAAGGTACAAATTGACACTTAAGTTGGGACAACCCAAGATTCCATTGTGAACACTTAATATAGGACAGATGGAGTACAACCTGTCGAGCTTCCATCTTCCATATTTGAAACTAGCTCTCACATTTATTTCAACTTTAATACACTCTTCTTTTCTTCATTTATGAATCATGCTTACATATTTAATATAATTTGATCTTGATTTTAATATATCAAAAGGGTTTTGCTAACCAATGCCCACTGGGCAGATGTTAGTATCTAATAAATAAATACAAACTTTCCTGATTAACACACAATTACATTAAATATACATTAAATGCACATTAAATAAACTATAAATTACTATATTTCAACTTGATTTTCACTTAAATAAACCACAATTTAATGTATTTTTATGTTAATCAGAAAAGTTTGTGTTCATTTATTAGATACTAACTTCTGCCCAGTGGGCATTGGTTAGCAAAACCCATATAAAAATTGCAATAGATGTTTAAAATTGAAAGATGCAAAAAAAAAGTGTATGCAAAACCTTTAGCAAAGTTAAAAGTTAAAAATGAATGGGATTTGCTAAAAACAACTCACTGGGTGTTGTTTAAGTATTTTATATTTAAAACAACACATTTAATGAACTCATGTATTCCTTAATTATACACTTTTAATCATTTTAAATATGAAATGTAATGTTAAATATAGAATATTTGAAGTTCATTAAATGTTAATTTTTTAAATATGGAATGCTTAAACAACACCAAATGGGTTATTGTTAGCAAATCTTAAAATAAAAAATAAAAATGACACATTTTTCACTGTATATTTGCTTTTAAACTTTTGCTCATTTGTCCGCTTAATTTGCATAAAGATTGAACATCCACCGATTAAACAGGGGCGAATCTTATTTCAAAAAAAAAAAAAAATTAATAATAATAATAAAAAAAAATCCAGTGGTTTCTGAGATTTCTTTGAATATGATCTCATAATTTTATGTCATACAAATATGTGTTTTTTTAGTTAATCCCCTTATACAGGGCCGGCTTTGAGGGTGTGCAAGGTGAGCGACCGCACAGGGCCCCAAAATTTTTAAGGGCCTCAAAATTTGTCTCGTTAATAATTATATGTATGTGTACACATATTTTTCACAAAGAAAAAAGTATTTATATGAGAAAATATCTTAAATGAGTAATATTTTAGCACGTTTAGCTAACTAATTGAATTATATATAAATGGTGACACTTTATATATAGCATTCCTTATCGAAAGGCCTCATTATTTAATTTCGTACAGGGCCCCCTCAAAAATTTCATAAATTCATGGGACGGCCCTGCCCTTATATATATATATATATATATATATATATATATATATATATATATATATATATATATATATATATATATGTTTTTTATATTTGTTTATTAGTTATAATGAAATCGTACGTTTTAGTTAATTTATTTTTGTTTTCTTTACCTCGTACAAAACATTTATCCACATGATGATTTGTATTTTGGGTCCACCCCTGAATTCAAAGATCATCACAATTGGTACCTTGACATTGGGTTTAGGCTCTCCAATCAAATTCTTCCAAACAACTTTTTCAGTTTTTAATATAAAAGCTTGCAGAAGGCGAGAACAATAATTAAACGGGTTATGTTATACAAACCTTCCGTATATTGTCACATCAGAAGGAGTTTGGTACAACCGGTGATGCATACCGTACAACCCGACAATGCGGGCAATGATTGAAAACCCTCCCTCTAGGGGGTCCAAATAACTTGCCCCTAATTAAACGAAATTTGTACATGCTAATATAGTATTTCACACCCTTTCAATCTAAGTTCAAACAAGATACTCCCTCCGTCCCAAATTATAAGTCCATTTTCATGTTGCACAAAGTTTAATAAATCCCCACTAACTAATCTATTTATCAATAAAATTTCTTCAATCTCCACTAAAGTATCTTATGATTGGTTAAAACAAAAAAATGAACAACTATTTTGGGACACCTAAAAGTAAGAAAATGCACTTATAATATGGGACGGATGGAGTATCAATTCTTATTTCTATGGTAAACCCAAATAAGGTAATACTCTTCGTACCCCTTCTTGCCTATAAAAAAAAGTAAAAAAAATAAACAAAACATTCTTTTTGCCATCATTTTTAAAGTATAACACAGTTTTTATTTCGTATTTTTGACAGTTTAATATTTTTGACTTGTTAAACATTATAACTTTTGTTCCGCATTTTTCGTTTCATAGTTTTGTAATATAAACAAAATTATAAAAATTAAATAATAATAATAATAATATTTTTAATATGATTAGCTTTGCTATAGCTAGAGGAGTGGGGGCCCAGTTAGTATCTCGGCTCCCCACTAATTTCTTGTAAATCATATAATTTTCTAGTGAAGTGATGTTTAATAATAATAATAATAATAATAATAATAATAATAATAATAATAATAATAATAATAATAATAATAATAATAATAATAATAATAATAATAATAATAATAATAAATGAGGGAGGGCACAAATAGGGGTGAGCATGGTGCGGGTTTTGGTAAAAACCGAACCGCATCCGCAATTGTGGTTTTTAAAAAGTGAGAATCCGCAACCGCGCGATTTTGCGATTTTGCGGGTTCGCGGTTTTTGCGGGTTTGCGGTTTGGTTTTGCGGTTTTTAAAGTTTTTTTTTTCTCAAATTATATTTTTCGTATAAATATATCATAAACATTACATGATGGGTTGAAACGTATATACAAAATGTTGTGTATTGTTATAAAATTATAAATCTATACAATAGTAAAAGTCAAATGAGGTGAAAAATTTTAAAAACTTCGATAATAAATTGATAGAAAAATAAAATTATATGACCTAAAAATTCAAACAATAATTAACCTATAAAATTCCTTTAAAACAAATAATTATAAAAGTATAAACAATAACATTTTATCATTA
>LBNU01009424.1:0-13825 GCA_014162995.1 Artemisia annua
CATTAAATGTTTTTCAAAATCGTGTTGTTGAGCTTGAGGGGGAGAATTTAAGATTGCAAGAAAAAATTCAAAACGATGATCATGATAACTTGATCAAGAATTTTTCAAAATTAGAAGTTAATAAGGAATGACACTAAAGCTAGTGGGTCAAAGCCTAGTTGCAATATAAGGAATGATAGGACTTCGCCAGCTAAGAGTGCTCAATGGAAGAAAGTAGAAGACCATCGTAGGAACAATAAGACTGATCTGAATGATATGTATCGTGTTGATTCTAGTATTAGCTCAAGGCGTACTGTAATTAATTTGAATTCTGATGCTACTTGTAAGATCTGTAATGACTGTTTAATTTCTGGTAATCATGATGAGTTTGTTAAGACATTTTTGAATGCCTCTAAATTACTTCCGGTCAATAATGCTTTGAATCATAAAATTGTAAACCATGTTTGGAAAGCAACAGGAAGGAAGTTTTCTAATGTTGGCTATCATTGGAGACCAACTAGAAGAAAATTCACTTTAGGAAGTCATTGCCCGTTAACTAAACTGCCCAATTTTAGGCTTTCCAATGTTAGGGTATGGAAGGAAACTGGCAGGACTTTTCCTCTAGGAACACAATGCGATAACCATAAGTCTAGTGCCTCCACATGTCATGATATGTCTAATGCTACCACTGAACCTTCCATTTCTGTTTTAAGTAATTATGCTTGTGCTAACCAATTGGACCCCACTTGTGTTTGGGGATCCACGTTTTTCAGTTATCCATATCTGTCTGGTTTCAAATGCAGGTCGTACAAATCGTCCTGTGGTATTTGGACTCAGGCTGCTCAAACATATGACTGGGGATCGCTCGCGGCTCAGAAATTTCGTGAAAAGGTTTATCGGGACTGTTAGATTCGGAAATGATCATTTTGGTGCGATAATGGGTTATGGAGATTATGTGTTTGGCGACAGCGTGATTTCTAGGGTATACTATGTAGAAGGGCTTGGGCACAATTTGTTCTCCGTTGGTCAATTTTGTGACTCAGATCTTGAAGTAGCCTTCAGAAAACTCACGTGTTTTGTTAGAAAATTGGATGGTGTGGATCTTCTGAAAGGGTAGACGTGGCTCAAACCTCTACACAATATCCATTGAAGACATGATGCGGTCATCACCTATTTGCTTATTGTCTAAGGCGTCCAAGAACAAGTCATGGTTGTGGCATCGTCGTTTGAATCACTTGAACTTCGGTACCATCAATGAGCTCACTCGTAAAGATCTCGTTTGAGGCATGCCCCGGCTCAAATATTAAAAAAGATCATCTCTGTTCCGTTTGTCAGCTAGGTAAAAGCAAGAAGCAATCTCACAAACCCAAAACTATCAACACCATTATGGAAGTTCTTCATACCCTTCACATGGATCTGTGTGGTCCAATGAGAGTGCAAAGCATCTTTGGAAAGAGATATGTATTAGTGATCGTTGATGACTACTCTCGATTTACATGGGTTAAGTTCGTCAGATCCAAGGATGAGACACCTGAAATCATCATCAAACTCATCAAGCAGCTGCAAGTTGGACTCAATAAAACCGTCAGATTCGTCCGAACAGATAACGGAACTGAGTTTGTTAATCAGCAACTTACTCAATTCTATGAAAACCTTGGAATTAGTCATCAAAGGAGCATACCTCGAACACCTCAACAGAATGGAGTCGTTGAAAGACAAAACCGTACTCTTGTAGAGGCCACACGAACCATGCTGATATTCTCCAAAGCTCCTATGTTCCTCTGGGGATTGGCAATTGCAACTGCTTGTTACACTCAGAACCGATCACTAATACATCCTCTTCACGGCAAACCCCCTATGAGCTAGTGCACGAGAGAAAACCAGATCTTTCATTTCTTCGAGTGTTTGGTGCACTATGCTACCCAACCAATGATAGTGAAGACTTGGGAAAGCTCAAGGCAAAAGCTGATATTGAAATTTTTGTTGGATACGCACCAAACAAGAAGGGTTATCGAATCTACAACAAAAGAACCCGACAAATCATGGAAACCATCCATGTCACGTTTGATGAGCTGTCCGAGCACACGGCTCCTGAATACTCTAGATTTGGACCCGCATCTAATCTTTTGATTCCTGGACCAATTAGTTCGAGACTTGTACATTCTTCCACCACTAATGCTCCTTATGTGCCACCCACTAGTGAGGAGTTGAAGAAGTTACTTGATCCAATGTATGATGAGTATTTTGAACTTCAACGGATAGTCGGACCAGAACCACAAGTCATAGGTCCTGATGCTGCTGCTAATGATGCACTTCAACCTACAAATGGGCCTTCCATCTCCATCTCTTTGAGTCAAAATGCTCCGTCATCCAGTCATACTCAACCCACTCTCACCGATCAACCTCCTTCAATTCCTCAAGGAGCCGCATCTGAAAATTCTTTTGAAGTGAATCCCTTTGCTCAACCACCTGACGAACCCTTTGTCAACATATTTGCCCCTGATCCATCCAATGAGGCAACCTCTTCGGAAGATTCAAATACTGCTACATCAGTCCTCAGTCATCAACTTCATGAGCATATCAGAAAATGGACAAATGATCACCCAATTGACAACATCATTGGTAATCCATCTCGCCCCGTATCCACACGTAGACAACTTGCAACAGATGCCTTGTGGTGCTCGTCAGCTCCATACTGTCTAAAACTGTGCCGAAGGATTTAAAGAAGCTTTGACTAAGGCATCCTGGTTTACTGCAATGCAAGATGAAATTCATGAATTTGACCGACTTGATGTATGGGAATTAGTGCCTCCTCCCGACTGTGCTATGATTATCGCTCTCAAGTGGATCTTCAAACTAAAGCTTGACGAATATGGTGAAGTTCTGAAAAATAAGGCTCGGCTAGTGGCCAAAGGATACAGACAAGAAGAGGGTATAGACTTTGAAGAACCATTCGCACCCGTGGCTAGAATTGAGGCCATCAGAATCTTTCTTGCAAATGAATCTAGTCAGAATATGATTGTCTACCAAATGGATGTGAAGACTGCATTTCTTAATGGTCACTTAAAGGAAGTGGTATATGTAAGTCAACCAGAAGGGTTTGTTGATCCTGAACGCTCTAATCATGTCTATCGCTTGAAGAAGGCACTTTATGGACTTAAACAGGCACCCAGAGCATGGTATGATACTCTATCCAAATTCCTTCTAGCCAACAAATTCACCAAGGGTGTTGTTGATCCTACATTGTTCACCAGAAAGTCGGGCAAGCATCTACTCCACGTTCAGATATATTTAGATGACATTATCTTCGCTTCTTCAGATCCTTTGGAATGTGATCGTTTTTCACAAGAAATGAGTACAGAATTCCAAATGTCCATGATGGGGCAAATGTCATTTTTCTTGGGGTTACAAATCTCTCAAAATCCCCACGGTATCTTCATCAATCAATCCAAGTATGCTACTGAAATCCTGAAGAAATTTGGATTTGAATCGTGTGACTCTGTTGACACTCCAATGGTTAAGAGATCAAAACAGGATGAGGATGTACTATGGACGTATGTGATACATAAAATAATTTTATAATATTACTAACATAACATTATTTGTAAACACAAGTTTAAGTGCAAGGTTTATAATCTACTATACCTCGTGTAATAACGTATATTTACGTACACAAATGTTACAAGTCCTTAAACATATTGACAAAATTCTATGGCATCACCTGTTTTGTCTCTTATTTCCATACCTTTTATTATTGCTACGACTGATACCAAATCATCATCCATCATAATGATTGATTAGATTAAAAACTATATTTCTACTTGTCGATTTAAATTATACATGAAATAATGAGAACCTAAAAAACCGGACCTCGTGACAACCTGGTATGAAATGTATCGTTGCCAACGTTGTTGTTATCCCTATGCCTATGTGAAATTGTGATGAAATGACACGGCAAGTTGGTGTAACAGTGACCCATGTTTTGGATTTATGCTTTCATCGTAACTTCCGACGTCATGTCTTTGGTGTAAATGAGTCGTGGCCAAATTGTTGTTCAGTAAGACTTTTGGCTCCGTCATGAAAATTTAATGCTCGTGACCTGTGAGTTCATATATACCATATATATATGATTGTGTTTGAGTATGTACGATGCCAAGTTTTCTTCTTCATAACTTTATATGCGAAAATATAATGATAATTTATATATCTTTCGCGTTTATAAACATAGTATAGTAATTCTATACATGTTTGATAGTGCGAACATTGTAACCATAAAAGTTCACACTTCTTTTTAAAAGCGTGAAGAATATGGTGTGAGCAAATGACATATTTGTTGTAGTGAAATTTTCAAGTGCAACATGCTAAAGTATTATTGTTTCTTTTGAGGGACAGAATTAGGACTTAATATGACTGGATGTATACAAAATTTGGTGTATTTTTTTGAACGGCAAATGAATATAAATAAGATAGCCTCTAGCAAGATGGTAGAAAGAAGGATACAAAGTTATAGACACAGCATTACAAGGGTTACAAGACCACCTTATCCAATTTAATGAAGACTTTTTATTCCTACTAGAAAACCAATTAAAAGATAAGGACTTGATATCGTTGATGATTAAGCCTTTGTTGGGACGCTTGATGGCCCCGATTTGGTGCATTTAAAATGCATTTAGGAAAACTTGATGTTTTTTTCAAAAAATAAGACTACATCGAAAAAATTCATTGAGTTCCCTGGAACCCCTGGCTCCGTCCCTGTTTCATTCGACATTTTTGTAAAGTGGAGCACACAAGATCACAGATATGAAACGTATTGCTTGTGATTTAGACTTTAACTGAAACTTTGGAAGGCAGATTCCTTCAAGAGGATTCTTATATTGATGTCCACTCTAAATCTTAAGAAATTTGGACCTCCGCCAGATTATTGATTGGCATCGAGTTTTTGAGAGCGTTTAAAACAAAGTGTTTTGTATGTAAACAAAACTTGTTTGACAACAAGCAAGTAGCATTTGTAAATCTTTTAAACACTCTAAATAAGGCGCTATTCTAATAGCATTTACTAGCAACTAAATGTTACAAATAATAATTACAACAACACAATTATGTTATCAAACAATTTTATAAAAAACAAACAATAATTGCTTCCCGCCACCTCGCTCGCTGTAGCTTTGTGCGACCCTAGTTTTGCCATGTAGCTTAATGGTAAGTTATTTGGTTTTCTCATAAGAGGTTAAGAGTTGAAATCTCGTTAAGTGTGTATATTTGAGAGTGGTCAAGAAAGGGGCGTAAACGATCTCGGGATGATTAACCTATTGAAACCATGTACATCTGAGTCAAAAAAGCTCACCCTCGCTCAAAACTCGAAATAGAGAAAACCTAACCGTCTACCTGTTTTTCAATTTTAATTGATAAAATATAATTCACCTTAATTGGTGAGAAAATAGTCATTTTGTGCATCTATATTTGGACTTCAACTNGAATGATGTTAATGATATCCTAGAGATACCGCCGAAATTTGATAATTGTACTAAGGTTATGAGTGATGGGGATCAGATTGAGGCGAGCGATTTGTATTAGGAAGGTTTTTGTACTGTAGAGAAGAGAGGGTTATATGGGTGCGAAGAGGTTTTGAGAAAGAGTGTGGAGAAGAATCCGTTTGCAGGTGAGCAGCATGTGGTTTTGGGGCAGATTTATTTAGGTCAAGGGCGTTTTGAAGAGGCAGAGAAGGAGAGTGAAGAGCGGTTGCGGCTTATCTTGGAGTGGGGGAGTCCATGGATAAGAGAATGTTGTGGGAAGGTTGGAATGCTTGTTGCAGAGTTTTGGTTATGAAAGCCAAGGAGAAATCGTGGCCGCAAACTTCTTGGGGTATACTTAATTTAGGACTTGTTAGATAGAGTCGAAGTTGTTTGCTATGGTATGAGGTGGATTTTTTAGATAAATGGTGCTCTTTTAAAGTAGCTTGCAAAAGTGAGTCTATTTTTTCCCTTTGTAAATGTAGGTTTAATTGGTGTTTGTTGACTACCTGATCCATCTTTTGGCATCATATGTTGTTTTTAGTTTCAACCTTTAACTTAGATATTTACTCAAGATTTCCCTTTATTTTGCATTTTTTTTTTAATTTTAAACCTTTTTTGCAATTTTTTATATTAAAACCATGTGCAGGTTGTAATAAATGGAGATGAACAATAAATAGAGATGAACATGGCACAATAGGAGCTTGTAGATGAACAGACAAGATAGCAGGTTGTAATAAATGGAGAAAACCATATTAATTCATTTAACTATATAAATCTTTTATACACATTTGTCATTCAAAGCTTTAAATAATAACATAACTTCATAAAACACTTGTCAATCTTAAACATTAACTCAACTACCTACCTAGCTAAACAACATTTTTATTTTTATTCAATAAAGCTTCTCATATCAAACTAACTTCTTACATTTTTGTTTCATACCTTTTAGTTTTCTCATACCCACACAAATTATCGATGACCTCTCATACCCACATAAATTATTTGTGGGCAAATGCTCATAGATAATTTGTGTGTGTATGAGAAAACTAAAAGTATGAAACAAAAATGTAAGAAGTTTAGTCTGAATAAGAGAAGCTTTATTGAATAAAATAAAAATGTTGTTTAGCTAGGTAGGTAGTTAAGTAAATGTTTAAGATTGGCAAGTGTTTTATGAGGTTATGTTAATATTTAAAGTTTTGCAAGACAAATGTGTGTAAAAGATTTAAATAGGTTAACAAATTAATATGGTTTCCTCCATTTATTACAACCTGCTATCTTGTCTGTTCATCTACAAGCTCCTATTGTGCCATGTTCATCTCTATTTATTGTTCATCTCCATTTATTACAACCTGCACATGGTTTTAATATAAAAAATTGCAAAAAAGGTTTAAAATTAAAAAAAAAATGCAAAATAAAGGGAAATCTTGAGTAAATATCTAAGTTAAAGGTTGAAACTAAAAACAACATATGATGCCAAAAGATGGATCAGGTAGTCAACAAACACCAATTAAACCTACATTTACAAAGGGAAAAAATAGACTCACTTTTGCAAGCTACTTTAAAAGAGCACCATTTATCTAAAAAATCCACCTCATACCATAGCAAACAACTTCGACTCTATCTAACAAGTCCTAAATTAAGTATACCCCAAGAAGTTTGCGGCCACGATTTCTCCTTGGCTTTGATAACCAAAACTCTGCAACAAGCATTCCAACCTTCCCACAACATTCTCTTATCCATGGACTCCCCCACTCCAAGATAAGCCGCAACCGCTCTTCACTCTCCTTCTCTGCCTCTTCAAAACGCCCTTGACCTAAATAAATCTGCCCCAAAACCACAAGCTGCTCACCTGCAAACGGATTCTTCTCCACACTCTTTCTCAAAACCTCTTCGCACCCATATAACCCTCTCTTCTCTACAGTACAAAAACCTTCCCAATACAAATCGCTCGCCTCAATCTGATCCCCATCACTCATAACCTTAGTACAATTATCAAATTTCGGCGGTATCTCTAGGATATCATTAACATCATTCACTCGTCCTCCTAGCTCACCCAAATACAACTCTTCTTCTCGCACAATAAGCCTATAATCGCTCCCATTCTAGAAACCGAACTCATCCAGAACCCAGGCTTCCCATCCCCCGACCACAACGCGTTTGTCAGCTCATTACCTTCAAATCTCAACATCCCATTAGTATTCTCAAACAACACATCCTGAAAACCAAACAACTGATAACTAAAATCCGCAATAGTCATAAGAAAAAAAAAGCCGCAACAACTCTCCTAGAAAAACACACATCTTCGGCCATTTTTAGATGAATGGTGCTTTTTTCAAATTAGCTTGCAAAAGTGGGTCTATTATTTTTCCTTTGTAAATATAGGTTTAATTGGTGTTTGTGGACCACCTGATCCATCTTTTGGCATCATATGTAGTTTTTAGTTTCAACCTATATATTAGATGTTTACTCTATACCTCCATTTTTTTTGCATTTTTTTCTTTTATACACTTATTGCAATTTTTTAGGGAGGTGATTTAGCCACGGAAAGTAATTGATTCATCCACAGAAACTAGAACGGAAATTACGTATCTACCCTTTACAATTAAATAGCCTCATTTTTATTATGGACCGTAGCAAACTAGCAATCAGGCATTTAATTTTTGAAAGTTACCCTTTACATTTTCATTTATTCTCAACTCTACCTTATATTTTAGTTTTGCAAATTTTCTTTCCAGGACTTGAGAAATAAATTTATTTACGTAGAACATAACTTATAGTGGGATGTGAAAATTGACATACTTAAATAAGTTAAATGGTGCAAACCCTTCTGAAGACCACAACATAATTTATTTATGTACTGACATAAAGTTTATTAAGAAACATCACAACATAGTTTCACAATTTCCATTTCATCGTTGATTTTCAATGAACAATTCCTTCATAATGCAATTTTGTTAATAATTTGATATTGAGCAAGATTGTAATTGCAGTTGTGAACATGCGTCACTCCAGTTTTCTTTAAAAACTTAGGACAGAGAAACATATTATGCTTATTAGAATTATACGCACCTATTAAAAGATGATAGAAAATGTAATTCAAAGTACAAAAGTTGACTCAAAACACAACACATTCAAGTAGCAAGACCCAAATAAATAAAAACCACCAACTCAACAAATATGGCAATTGTAATGTCTTCACAGTACCAAAGGAGAAAAACATAATATGTCATGTCCAAAAACAAACCAAAGTCTTCAAAAAACTCTAAATTCAAACCACTTAAGAAAGCTTAGCTAAGACATTAAGAGAGGTCACCCAATTCAGGATATGCATTTAGATCAATTAGGTTGTTATGATGTTGCACATGCCTAGAACTTGAAGGATTGTGTGCCTGTGAAGATTCCACAAGCTCAAATTTAGAAGGATATCTTGTTGTAGAAGTTTTTCCTTTTTTCTTTTTTGCTTTTGAAGGTCTTCCTTTTGGTCGTTGAATAACTGGTTCAAAGTATGTATTGGATTCGTTCACAAGTTTAGCAATCATCGAAGTAGCAAGTTCTTGTTTACTTAGAGGCCACATCTGGTACTTTGAACGCAACTCATCAAGCAACACAAAAAAATTATTGTTACCATCACTAGACGAATCAACTTCCGGATTAAGAGATAATGCATCAATCCTCCAATGTGGATGAATAATATCCAACGGAATTGTCTTTCCAAGACAACTAACTATCTTATGAGCACATGGAAGACCCATGGTCACCATAAAATGACCTGTACATGAAGTGACAGTACCTAAAAAAGAAAAAGAAAATTATAAAGGATAAGTGACAGTACCTAAAAAAGAAAATATATAACAATGCGCAAGCATGATTCTAATAAACATTACCATCTTTAATTTTTTCATACTGCTTGTATATCTCCTTCAATGCAAACTGAGATAAATGAGACAAAAGCTCTCTAAAAAGAGGTATGTTGCAGTTGTGAGGAACTCGAATCTTCTCACTTGCGAGTTTCACTTTGATCGCATTAAATTCATGCTCAACAGCTAAGCAAATTTTCTTTTTCACATCTAGAAAGCTTCCTGTAGATACTTGTAAATACAACTTGAGTTTAGCATGAGCACCTTCAGCTCTTGAGGATGAACGATTACCAAAATGTAAGTACTTTTCTGTCCAAGCACTAACAAATTTGTCTTTCCAAGGGAACCACGTGTCCTTTATATACACAATTGCATCTTTCTTACCACTATAAAATAACTCAAATTCTCTCCAATTTCTCTCAAACACAGATTCTGTTGTTGAATATACTAAATTATTCCAACTTAACATAAACATATCAAATTCTTCCGCACGTTCAAAGTACCCTTTGCAATTTGAAAACACGTTCTTTTCAATATGCCAAACACACAAGAGACTTGTTGTGGTTGGAAACACATCTGTGATAGCATTCATTAGTGCTAATTCTCTGTCTGTCATAATCACAGAAGGTTGATTACTATCACCAAGATTCTTCTTAAAAACACTTAGTGCCCAAACATAATGATCTTTATCCTCTTTCTCCAAAAAAACAAATCCAGAATAAAAAGATGTATTGAAGCATGTAACTCCAATAATATCAAGAAGAGGCATGTTGTATCTATTGGTTTTGTATGTGCAATCCATCACAAATGTATTAGAGAATACTTTGGCTAATTTAATTGACAAAGGATGTGCAACGAACAAACCAGTTATATACCCTTCTGAATTATGTAGAATATCATGCGAAAACCCACCTTTTTCAAGTTCCTCAAATAAGAGACTAATGGATGATCGATTACCCAAATCATCCTTACGGAATTTTGCCTTCAAATTGTATATGGTTCTCGAGATTGCTGGAAGATTTGGGTTTTGCTGACGTAAAGTTGAAAGGATTTGTCTTGGAGGTATTCCAGAAAGGGACATCTTCTTTACAGTTTGTACGTCATCAGGTTCTAATCGACGAAATGATGGATGTCCAGACATATCAGTAGATGGATCATGGTTATGTGTCAAATTTTTTACTTTGAATACCCATACACCATCACTTCCCTTTTTACCTGTAATCTGGAAGGGGCAGTCAGTCAAACGAGACCCGGTACTCTTTTTTCGCTTAGTTCCAGCACGCCGTTTATCTTGATACACTCCACTTAGATCACACTGCAAAGTGACATATTGGTCTTTTTTTGAATCGCGAATAGATAACCCGTATCCTTTTGCGTAATAAAATGCTCGTACACTCTTCAATAAATCATCATTTGATTCGAATTTAGAAGTAGCCAAATATATTTCTTCACTTTGATTCATCGTACTTTGATCATTTGAAGTCATCTGTTAACAAAATTGTCATTGCATATTTACAACATTGACTAATTGCATATTAATGTGTATAAAGAATTTTTCTTCTTTTCATCTTTAACTATATCTCGTTACAAGTGCAAAACTTAAATAAGTTGAGATCTTATTTAATATCGTTTGTGACGAGTAAGTGCAGCTTTCATTGATATAACATTGTTCTTAATTTCCAAAGCATACAAAATTAAATTCAATCAGTCCTTATTTATCATTTTTATTAATGAAAAAAAGAGATTACAATACAATTTTCATATACTTTACGAGTAATAATAAAGAATGTAGATGCTAGTACCTGTAACTTGGCATAAGTAATTGGCAAAGGTAGAATTGGGAATGGTAAAGCGATGGCGGCTGCGTGTGACCCACCAAGAAAAAAACAAGTTATTGAAAGCTTTGTTGGTAAGGGTCTATTATTGTAAATATGAAATAAACAAAATGTAAGGGCACGTATGTAATTTGCTTTCCATTTTCTGTGGATGAATCATTTTTTTCCGTGGCTAAATCACCACCCAATTTTTTATATTAAAATCATGTGTAGGTTGTAATAAATGGAGCAATAAATAAAGATGAACATGTCACAATAGTAGCTTGTAGATGAGCATGTCAAAATAGCAGGTTTCAATAAATTGAGGAAACCATATTAATTCGTTCACCTATTTAAATCTTTTACACACATTTACCTTTTAGTTTGATACCTAAATAATTACCGAAATTAGTTTTAAAAAAATTTAACAACTTACCCTCTCAGAACAAAAAAAAAAATGTCTTCCTGGTTTAGTAGCAGTCCACGATGTACATATTATACAACATATCTCACAAGAATTGTAATCCACCATCTTTAAGTGTGTGGGTGTTTATTTGGACGTGTGTTTTTTTTGTTTCAATTTTGACGAGTCAAATTATATCAAAGGTAGTATTTATAAAGAGGGGAAACAAATAAACACTAAAATACCCATAACATTTTTGTCACGCGATGGGATTTAACGACAGAGTTAGATGGCGATAGCATTTTGGACCGGATCCGTGATGAGTCAAAACCACAACGACGACGACGACGACTTTGATGATGTGGCTAGATATGGGAGATCATATGGAAGCTTCATAAGATGCTTATCAATAATATTATGGATTGATACTACTTCAAATGCATCATACAAAGGACTACCACAATCCCATAATATTGTGCATGAATGATCTTTTTCCTCTTTTGCCCCTGAAAGGGCATCATCATCATCCCCCATCCTATTGTTTTTGGAATGGTAGTGAATATTGGTAGCGGATACCTATTTATGCAAGAGAGTAAGGGGATTAATTACATGATTTTTACAATTAATGAATGGAAAGGATAATAAAATCTCTAATTTTTGACCTCTACCAAGAAAGTCAAAACTTTATCTGTGAGTGTGAAGAGTAAATGTATCTTTTTGGTCTTTTGTAGTTAATGTTGTAGATAATGAATTTTCTATATTTTTAGTTATCTTTTAGCTAGAAGTAGAAAACATGGACCTTATAAGAAACAATAATATATCAAAAGAATATTATAAGCTTTTGTCATTAATGGTATGTTTGGCACGGAACGGTGTGAAGCTTTTTGTGAACGGTGAGCAATGAACATTTTGGTTTTTATTAGTTGTTTGGCAAAGGAGCGGCGAGCTTTGCTATATTTTAGGAATGCTTATTTTTCCAATACTTCTTTAAGAAGCGGTGAGCTGTGAGTTGTCTCCCTTAGTAGAAATTGTTTACATGTAAAGACCAAGATTTTATTTTTAAGTTCCTCCTATATACTTCCTCATTCCTAAAATTATTGTCCACAGACAAAAAAACACACAGTTTAAGAAAAACATCATCATTACCGTTTTCCTTTCTTGTTTTTGCGGAATAACAGTTTTACCCTTAACTAATTAATTTAAAACTTCTTTAATGTTTGCAATAAGAACATATAGTGAGGGTAATATGGTAAACTCGAACTAAATTCCCTATTTATTTTTAAAAGTTGACAATTAATTTGGGGCAACTCGAAATGAAAATGTAGACAATAAATATGGGGTGCATGAAGTATTATGAAAGATGAAGTATTTAAATAGAAAATTGGGAATTAAGAAATTAAATTATAGATGAGATATCATTATATATTTTTTGCATACCAAAGGATCAATCTTAACTACTAATTTTTATATTAAATAACAAAATCACTTTCACCTTTTTTTCCCTAAAAATTAATATATCTTAAATTGTTAATCATTAACGAAAAAATTACACGCGACGAGCATAATTATCTTTCTATAAACGGATACTTTGATATACTTCTGTCACTTTTTTCCCATTTTTTTCCTTCATTTTTTCCTTTTTTCGTTGTTAAAACTTGCATGAGAAATCACATGTAATCCAACACTAATTTGAATATTCAAATATTTAAACACGTAGTAAAATAAACCTAGCTTTTAAAATTCAAGAAGTTTCATCTTTTTTTTTCGGAAACTAAACATTTATAGCTTTCCCACCATATATAACACATTATATTTTGAGTTATAAATTAGTGCAATTAATTTTTCAAAGTTAGATGAAACATATAAAATCACATGATATTTTTACAACACGTGATCTCAATCACATGTGATTGTAGAAGTTTCATAAATGAACTGTTATAATATATAATTTAAATACAGAGTGTGTGATATATGGTTAGAAAGCCATGAATGTATATTTTTCATTGCAAAAAGCGAGGAAAGTCTTTGATTTATACAAAAATACTTACGCCAATTTTAGTAGAGTTGTTTAGTTTTCGAACTTCCATATTAGTGTTAAATCACATATGATTTTTCGTGCGAATTTCATTACTAAAAAAACAAAGAAAAAAAATAATTCGTCGAAAGTATATAAAGATACACGTGACTGTATAATTTGTTTTACCTAACGATTAATGGTTCATATAATATTTAAATTATAAAAATTGGGTGTAATTGCAC
>LBNU01009424.1:21003-42040 GCA_014162995.1 Artemisia annua
TGTAGAAAAACATAAATATGCAGAACCAAAAGCTTTTCATAACTTAACAAATCAAAGTTTAACAGCGGAATGAAATAATATAAAAAGATCACCACAGCTACTCTGGTGTGATCCTATTATCTAAAATGATAATAGTTTTACAAAACAAACAAAGGATAAATATGATCTTGAGACTGAAGTCTCAAGATCTGTACATGAGAGAGAGATATTTGATAACGGCTCACAAAAACACTGATAAACTCCTCTAACCCTAAGATATGAGAGGAGCGTCCCTTTTAAACTTGGACACCAACGGTAACAATGGGCTCCACACTTGAACTTTGGGCTTTATCCATAAGTTGGGCTGAGAGACCTTTTGGGCTTGAGCACACCTGCACATGTAACACAAAGAAAGAAAAAACAGAATCCAGGATATCGAGTTATAGATTTTAACAGTTTTCCTTTGGTGTAACTTACAAAATCAAAGTGAACTGTCATCTCACCAAATTAGAGAGCTCAACAGTTTACTTTGAATCAAAGTGACTAGTTTAGGTTTAACACATGTTCCATTTATAAACCCCATTTTATTTTTTCCTTTTAAAGTAATAGTCATAGTAGTAGCCCACATTTTGTAATTCTTAGAACCAGTTAATTTTGAATTAACAATCGACATGCTAGAATTCTCATTAGCATGAAGAAACAGAGAATTACCAGCATCCAAATTGTTAATCAGAACCTCATTACTACCACCACTACTAGAATCCCAACCAAGATAGCTGACAATCAGGTAACAAAATAGACAAAAGAAAAACAACCAGACAAACAAGAACACAAAGATTCTGACAAAAGATGGACAACAATTAGACCCAATTACAAAGAGGTAATGATATTATACTGGTGATGAACAATGACAGGATTCCTTACTTCTCAAAGAAGTAGGTCAAGTATAATCACCACCTTAAGGGTATGGTATAAGATAACCGGTTAAATTTGTAAAGCAGGGACAAGTAGTATATCCAAACACCTTCAAACACAAATAATTTTGAAGGTGGAGGAGGTGCTTGAGCCGGATAATCCTATGGTTAAGTTTCTCGCATCTACAGGCGGCGGTCACGAGCTTGAAGATTATTATGATTACTATGCGGATTAGGTCTACGATTTACCAGGGCAATTGATGCCTTTTGTGACCTTTCTGATATCAAGCTTCAAGGTTGTCGTAATAAGTAAGGGCAAATTATAAAAAAAAAGTATTATACTTGCCACTGATTAAGTCGTTTATAGGTATATTTCCAAGCAATTTCTCAACAAATGAGAAATTACCCGGGTCGTGTACGTGTGAAGGTTAAATGGAATCTCGATTTCCGGAACGTAAAACATGTAGTGAAAATGGTAAAAGTGATAGAAATGAGAATTACACTAATGATAAGCAAATAAAACACAATCAAGTAATTAGAAAATCAAATCACGTAATCAAAGCACACGTAAGCTAAAAACGTAAACACGAATTAAGAAACGTAAAATAAACGTAACGTAACAACTAAAAACGTGAAACTAATGCAAATCTAATTCTAGGGATGCAATTTAAATTTTTTAAAAACTAAAAATGACAAAAGAAAATTTTTAGAAAGAGAAAATTATTATTTTTGTCTTTTTATTTTTATTTAAGAATTAAAAACTATTTTTGTATTTTTGTTTTATAAAAGAAAATTAAACTAATTAGAAAATAAAAGATTTGATCTAAAAATTTAATTTTTAAAAATCTAGCTGAACTAATAACTAATTTTAAAAATAAAATTGAAAATTATTTTTGTCTTTTTGTGATTTAATTTGAATTAAATTAATAATCACATTGATGTTGAAAGAAACTTGTATGAAAATTGTGAATCGTAAAATACAGCTTACTTATGAATGAAACTAATAACAAAAAGGTTAACGGGCCGATTCTGAAGAAGAGCTTTGTATAAATAAATCTATTGTTTCTACCAAATTTACAGACACAAATCTAACTATAATCAGAAAATAATTACAAGAAAATCATATGAAATTATATATGCTTAGACTCAAGTATCAATATTACGTCTCACAAAATTATAATTACCTGTTTCTAAAGGCGAACGAAGTACGATAAATCTGCATTGTTGTTTCGGTCAACTCATCATTAAAAGGTACAAACTTTCTTTTGCCTTGAGTAGTTCCAGAGCTGTATAATTTCAACAAAACCATAATGAAAGCCAGCTCACCAACAAACAACTTAAATGACAAAGTACTATAATTATAGCACTAGAAGACCTTAATGTAATGGTGGTGATTGGCTTTCCAGTGAGAATTGGGTAAGGTGCACCATCCGCAATTTGTTGAATCAACGGCTCAAGTTCTTTGTGGGTAACAAGAGGGACACAAGAACTGTAACTTTCAGGGTCAGTTTTACCATCAAGACCACAGTTTTTCAAATACTCTGCTTCACAATTTTCTTTCAATATTTTGCTTAAAATTTCGGTTTGAACCCTCTTAGCATTCTTCGTCAAATCCTCAAATTCCTTGATCACTTGTTCAGGATCAAACTCTTTTTCCATCTTCTCCAACATGATTTATTGATTGTTCTGCAACAGCTTGATTATTAATAATCAATTTCTTGACAAATTTGACCAAAGTTACAAATTTAATCTAGATAAGCATGTTAAAAGGATGATCAACTAGAGTGTGTGTTTATGCTAGATCCATAAAGTCTAGTTTAAAAAAATCTTGACTTATATGTTGAAAGAAGTCAATTCCACTCTTCCAGAACATCATATTTGAACAAATTTTTGGTGAGACTAAAGTACACAAATTAACACAGAAACTCACTAGTCACTACAACTCACTTTGTATTCAATCAAAAGGTCCATGATTTCATCAAGATAAACACAACCCAAAGCACAACAATGAAATGAGATTATACCCATGTGGCCAAATAAAAAAAGATGATCAACTGAAGTGTTTGCTCATGTCATATCAAATAAAAAGTAAAGAAAAAAATGGTTTGACTTCTATGTTAAAAGTAGTCAACTCCTGAGAGTAAACTCTACAAAGAATAACTCAAATTCTAACAAATTTGACAAAAAGATCACAGATTTCATCAAGATAAACACAACCCAAATCCTAAAACTAAAAATAAATCACACCCATGTAAATATGATCACTTTAAGTATATATGTTCATGTGAGATCACTCAAGTTCAAGAAACATAAACAGTTGACTTTCAGGTCAACACAAGTCAACCCTACAAAAAACAATTTCCACATATGACTATTTCATCAACTTTGAGCTAATATTAATATTCAACATGTAAACACATATAAAAACTGTATGTATATCAATATAAACTATTGAATATATAACCAAAAGTTTATATCCAAAGTACAAAAAAAGGTAGAATCTATATATACTAGTATAATCAAGACAAGTATTGAGTAATAAAATTTAATACCAAATAAGGAAAGAGTTAAGTAATATACCAGGTGAGTGATGATAATCAAGAAACACAGATAAAAAGAAGGGTTATTTATGGTGGAAATCTTGTGGGTCATTCAGAATTGACAAATGGAATCTTCTTCATCTGGTATATATACTAGATATTTTCTAGAGAGAGAGAGAGAGAGAGAGAGAGAGACTCGAGTTTTCAAAGAGTGAAAGACTATTATAGAATAAAGACAAAATGTGAGTTTTTGGTATTCTGTTTTTTTCTTTACTGTGCACATGTACTCACACTTCAAGAGTTCAAGAACAACACGGCAATAAATACGGCGGTTTTACATCAAACAAAAATATTGTGACCAGGAAAACAATGGTGATTTTGTTGCATCTTTAACCAAAGAGTATTGCCATGGGTGGGTATATTTGTCAAATTTAGCAGTTTATTTTATAAAAGTGTTTGATAAAGCAGTTCTAGTTATAATAGTAATGTATAAAAAGACGTAAAAAAGCATGCATATTCAAATATAAACTCTTTAAATAAGTTGTATGAGGGTATTTAAGTAATATTTTAATTCCACCGCTCTTAAAATGCTATTCTAAAGAGCATTTAGCATTTAGCATTTTTTTTCATGAATGCAAACATATGATCATTCCAAACAAGCATACAACCAGTAACGCCTACTGTAAATGTTAATTGCTTAAAAATGCTCTTTTATGCTTGCTACCAAACAAAGCCTATATCTTTTGCCTATTTATCTTTCTACCCACATAAAAATAAGACATGTACATTCCACTCAATCACTCATTATCTCCCCTCGTCTAAACCATCAATTATTACACTTGTCAGGATCTTGTAAGTAGGTGGATTAGTAGGAATAAATATCATTTCTGATAAGTGAAAATAAAAAATGAAAAATGGTCGAGATCATGGTTGTCCGGATCGGAATCTTACCTAGGATGGTTTTCGGCTTTACAAGATCATAATCGTCGGATCGGATCGAGATCGTAAGATCCTATGAAAATGTATATATTTGTGTATAGGGGTTGTAGTTTTATACATTTATATATTTCCATATAATAGTTTATATGATAAATGAATCTAAATGGATGATAAAAGAAAAAATTATATGTTCAAGTATCGTAGTAGTAGAATATTAGATATATTGCAATACATGCTTGCACAAAGTTAGTTTATGTTTCAATCGCTAAATGAACGATTTGGAAACAAAATAGATACTACATATGTGCACTTACTTCATACGTTAAATAAACGATTTTGAATAATAATAATAATAATAATAATAATACTCCGTAATAAATAACACGATCGTAATAACATTAAATTCTTAGTAATTGTTAATCCACATCTATTATTCTATTTTCTAAAAATCTAATAGCAACACACTAATCAATAAAATAACTCGTATAATTAAATTTGAAGAATTTATTAAAAAAAATATAATAATAATAAAATATAATAATAATAAAATTTGTTAAACACAACCCTATGGGTTGTGTATAAGCCTTCTATAAATATAAAATTAACATTTATTGAACACTTAATGAACCCTAAACATTCCATAATTAACATCACTTACCTCTTTTATAATGATTAAAAATATATAATTATGGAATGTATGAGTTCATTAATTGACATTTTCATAAATTTGGTATGCTTATACACAACCCATAGGGTTGTGTTTAACAAAACCCATATCAAAGATACTGAGATTTGGTACGAGCAGGTGAAATGAGCAAAAGGAGTTAAATGTGTATGTTTTTAATTTTGTGTCTTTCTTAAGATATGGACTTATGTTTAAAAATCAATATAGGAAGGGGAAATGATGTCTACATTTAAATGTAGGCAACTCTTTGAAAAAAGTTTACAAAATGTACAGTTCAGTTCATGCAGTAAGCATCTGATACAGTTCAGTCCCTGTCCCTACCCTTTTTTACAAAGGAAAGTAGGTAACTTCCCTACTTTATAAAGTAGGCATCATATCCCCATATAGGAAAAAATAAATAAATAAATAAAGGTAGTATTAGGATCGATCATGCGATCCTACAATCCTACTCGCGATCCTAAGATCCTGAAACGATTCTACCTGAATTACGATCTTGTTACGATCTTGATCGTTTTTTTGTGTGTGGGATCGTAGGATCGTACACCTTGGTCGAGATGTTTAATATAGTCGTAGTAGTAGAAGATATTATGAGTGAAGATCATATTATCACCCGTGGTTTTTGTTACATGCTTAAGTTTTCACGCGCGATCAGGCAATGTTTTGAGCGAATCCGACTGAAGCAAAGAACAACATTTTTTTAACGTGTAGGAGCATGGTGTAAGGCATATTTAATTTTTAAGTGAGTTAAAGGTAAATGCTATGAAATGTGGTAACTCTTACAGGGTAAAGTTTGTGTAAAGGTGGTGGTAAGAAGAGATGATGTGACGTTGACATGAAGATAACCGGCACATCACAATTACACCTTGTTTTAGAGATACAGTAAATTATATGGATTGTTCATGTGATTTGCATTAATCAATATTTATAGTTCTCTCACACAGAAAATTTGCACCATCAAACCTCAAACTAAGAAAACATTTTGTGCTAGTGAACCAGTGGTTCAAGACTTCAAGCCATCAAATGACTTAAGGTTTGCCTCTAATTCATTGGTTTGTAAGCGAATGTACTCAATTTTATTTTATTTTATTTTATTTTATTTTATTTTTTTTCTTTTTCTTTTATTAGATGAATGTTACCTCGTACTATTAGATGATAGATATGGCCCAAGTCTGATGTGGAGTTAGGGTCCATTAGGGTTAGATTCACATTTAATATGCATTTTAAATGGTTGATCAATAAATATAACACCTCACGGGGTTTGGTTAATATCTATCATCTAATAGTACTAGTACTAGGTGTTATGTCTAAACTCCGTGATACCATATGATAACCTAAACCTAATGGACTCTAACCCACATTGGGCTTGGACCATATCTATATCTGATAATTAATCCATGTCAATTATTTAGCATCATACATATACAAATCATTAATATTAAGAAGTGAATGGATATTTTTCTTTGAAACCATTGAAATGTATTTGTAATAGGCTTCATCTTATTGCATTTTTCACTTTAATAGTCCTTTTCATATATATAAATTTATTCCAGATGCTCACAATGGTGTTTTAGTTTTTATAAATACTACGACTATGAGCTAATAAACCTCTGTAGACTCTAATAAATCAACTTAAACGCTTTATATTAGAATATATATATATATATATATATATATATATATATATATATATATATATATATATATATATATATNTTAATCAATTGCCACGTGTAAACCCTTAGATTTTTAGTGACCGTAGATTTCACTCAACCAATTTTGGGCGGAACACCTTTGCCTGTCACCATTTGCAAGTTTCCCACATCCAAAAAAACACACACACAATTTCCTTTCTTAAACCCTCTCCCCAATTTCAAAAAAACACACGCACACAGGATCCCCAAACACAAACCCTAACCACAAACAAAACCTATTCAAACCCTATATTGTTTATAATCATGTAAATTAACAACGGTGTTCTAATCATGTAAATTAACAACGGTGTTCTATAAACCCCTCAATCGATTTACAAGTTAATTTTGAATCCCGGTAAGTATTATAACCTTTGATCTTCATGTTAATTTCTATCTGCTTATGTTTTTAGTTTAATTTTGTATATTGTGTTCGATTGATTTGTTCATTGTATATCGTTCTCATATTTTGTTATGGATCTTGATATTTTGTGATAAATCTTTGATCATTTGATAATAGTAAAACATACCTATGACATACCTTTGTATCTAAATGTAGTATTATGATTTTTATTACATTTTGATGTTCATCCCCAAACTTACACTTTCAGTTTGTTTATTTATATCTTCAAATATGTATGAATGGTTTGATGCATCACTTTATTTGGATATTTAGTTTCATCAAATATATATTTTCAATTTAGTTTTTCACCATAATGTAAATCACTCATCTTTAAATGGGAACAGGTGGCTATACACTGATGTACATGGATATGGTGACTCGGAACTATGTACGTATACTATGCTATAACTTTTTAATTTTGATTTGTTTTCACATTACTAATTGAATCAAAGAATCATGTTTTACTTTACAGGGTTAATATTGGTAAAACCACTAAAATATCATGTTTTTGCAATCTAACTACTCTCACATAAAGTTCTTGCTTCGACCAATCAAAAATGAATCCGTTAGAGCTCAGACCATTGATATTTTTGGTGTTATTTTTCATTTCATCCGTGAGTACCAAACAATGTTTATGGGTTACGCCACTACAAACATATTTAAATGTGCCCAAATGTTTATATTAATTTGATCGACTGTTTTACGATCTTACTAATAACTAGGAATAAATTCCCTATGTCTTGATAAACTAATAATTTGTCATTTTCATGATGCAAGTATGCCCTCCTCTTTATTGTGTATAAAAATATATCCTTTTTATTGTGCAGTTTTTTATGAAGCACTGGCTCCTCCATGACCCTAAAACTGATTATTTTTCAACTTTTTTGCAAGCTGAGATGATGTCAGATGCTATAGATGATTTTTTGTCGATGATGCAGGTGAAGATGAAACCGATGAGCCTGTAAACCAGGTATACTCTAAAAAACAATTATTTTCATCATATAAGTGCAACACATTATTAAGCTCTCTAACATTTTTGCTATACGCAAGTTATTTTTCTTTATGCATATTCCATATCTTATGGGGTGTCTGGAGCTTCATTTTAAAAGCGGTCATGTTATATTTAATAATCAAATAAGATTATTAATCAACCGGGATTTAGAAAATAGTGTTTGGATGTGCCTGTGTTGTTTGCAGCTGTAATTTGAGTGTTTGGCCAATGCTGATATGAACTGACAGAAAATACAATTTTGTGAAAAATGTAAATATGCTTTGTCCAATGAAAATGGAAGTACCTCTTTACAGCTCTCTTCAACTTCCAATTACTTCATTTTCATATTTTTGTCGTTTATTCATTTTAAACTCATTTGATATGATGTTTTAGTTCCGATAAGTATTAACTATTAAGATACTCATAATCATTTATTTTTTAGATTCAAGAGTATTTGGAAATTGTTGTTAAAATTGCTTATATGTTGTTGTGTTGTGTTTGGACATCGAAATGGGTCACTTGCTATCTAACCCGTCTGAGTTTAAATGCAACTTAAATTCACCCATTACTAAGTATAAATGGTTTAAGTTGCACCTCTAGAACATTAGTCGAGCACACTATAGGTTTATTTTAACAACCTTTAAAAAACTTGGTACCAAACCTTGATACTTTAATTTGTTCTGAGTTAACTACATCAGAAGGTTAGCTAACCGAGTTGAATAAGAACATCATAATTGCACTTGTTATCTATCTGCTTAGCAAACGCTCACTATATTGTGATGGTATCTATCTACTTACTATGGCCCAATAAAGGTATTAAGTGTTTATGATTGTTTGTGCTTTGATGATTAAGAAAAAAAGCTACTTGTCGAGTCTCTTATAACTTCTAAACTGATCAAAACCTAACGTTTTTTCATATTTCTTTCAGGTTATTATATTTTGGTCACAGGACAATCCTAAAATACTCAAAAGGTATGGTCGTTGTGGTATTTTTTTTTGTTGTTGAATTTAACTATGAGCTCACATTTGTAGTTCACAAGTATTATTTGCACTCTATTTTGTGGCTCAGTAGGGTGTATTTATATGGATGTATGTTGTGGTGCATACTTTGAATAGCATGGATATTACAGAAATTTTAGCTTTTACTTATGTCATATGATATTTGTTACAATAATCTTTAGTATTATGGTTTTATTAAAGAATATTCTTATTGTTTCTTATTGTATATTAATAGTTTAATCGAATCTTGATTGTTGTAGGTCCTGAGAAGGGTGGCATGTAAATGAAGTTTTTAGTGTGTTTTTTCATGGCTCGAATGATTCAAACAAGTATATGAGAGGTATTCTTATAATGATTGAACATCTTTAACTGATTGAAGCCTTTATTGGTTTGAGCATAATGAAACATGACCCTGTATCACCGTATGACACGAAAACTTCTGATAGTATTAAGTATAATCTCTTATGAAAAGCAGTAGAAGCTCATCTTATTATGGTTATTTGTAGGGAAGGGATTCTACATGGCTTCAAGAATATCTCACCTTCTATTATGTTTGAGCATCTCTTTCTTTCTATTGTAAGTTTAGCCATATGTTTACAAGAATATACAAACTGTTTATGATGCTAAGTTTTCCAAAAAAAAGTCATTTATCTAACAATTTGATGATATAAAACATTCACATTTTCAGCTCAGTTCTGGATGTGCTAATTGCTAAGGCCAAAAAAGATCTTCATTATTGTTGATGTCAGACCAAAAGCAAATTTCAAAGAGGTTAGTAAATGAATTAGCAATTAATTGTTCAATCATTACGATGGTTCTTGGGCTTATATATGGCACTGTTGCTTTGCATTCCGCGGTAAACTGATCCGTATCCAAGATACTACAATAATTCTTGCAACATCTTATTGACTGCAATTGGTTTCTATCTTTTTATGCTGTAATTGTTATTGTGTAGCATGCCTGAGTATGTAGGGTGCCAAAATTCGGGAATATTAGTACCGAAAATCAGACGGTTTAGTAAATGTGAAATGAAATGGAGTTAAACTTTGAGCTACTAATTTAAGCGTAATAAGCGTAAAAGTGATAATCGAACTGAAACCGGATGGATGCTAAATTGTAGTACTAGACTGGAACTGCTTTTTTTTCTTTGCTACAAAAATTTGACTACATGATCTGATTGTTTAGTAACTGTAACATGAACAGGTGTTATCTTTAAGATAGTATTAAGATCTAAGCCGAACTGAACTGGACATGTACTGAATTTTACTGGTCTGGTCTGGAACTGTTTTTTTTTCTTTTCTGTAATCGATAATGAGTAGTGTGCCTGGGAGTATACATACTACTGGTCTGGTCTGGAACTGTTTTTTTTTTCTTTTCTGTAATCGATAATGAGTAGTGTGCCTGGGAGTATACATATTGATATTCGAGTTGATGTTTAATCCTGTGAATTTCACTTAATAAGAGCAGCTGAAAGGCATATATGAGAAATTCGAAAAAGAAGTGGAAATTTCAGTTTCGAGTATTGGTTTAATAGATGAATTACCTATTCCAAACACAAGATCAAATCTGGTATGTATTATGCTTTAAACTTGCCACAAGAAGTGTATAACGTGTTACGTAGGGGGTGTTTGGATTAGCTTATTTTCCAGCCTTATTAGCCTATTTGAATTGTGTAAAGCTCATAAGCTCACTTTTTTCATTCTATTTGATTGGAACATAATTGAGATTCTCATGGGAGATTCAAAAAGTTGACATTATATACTTGCCGATGTTGTTGACGTGTCTATAAAGTAACCATTTAGATGCGTTACCAAAATTACCAATGTTGACCCATTTTAAAAAGATGTGTTTTGAACCGTATCTGATGTACCTAATAGACCCGTTAAATCACCCATATTTATCTCTGTCCTTCAGTTACGAGTTATCAATCAAGTTCTCATGTGAAGGTTAAAAGGGTTGCTCGGATAAAATTGCCAAGGGAGTGTCTAAGAACATATAGTTATAGTAAGTTGTTTGCTAAGTTTGCTCGGATAAACCAAAGTTCAGGTATTAAGTTTATTTAGTTATTAAACATATGTATTTGACTATATTTCAAGAAAACAAATGAAGGGGGTATTCAATTAAGGTAAATTGCCTAATACTGATTATGCAAAACTGATTATTTTCTGTGCACCTTATTTTACTACTAAGCAAATATATATTGATTTTCTAATATAATGATAAAAGGGATCCAAATGCATTCCTTTATAGTTGTCCACTGGAAGTGTAAAGTATATCTATAAAGATAAAATGATTTGCATCGCATGATAAAAACTAAAAAGCAGACCGCATTTCAGTTGTGAATTGGTAGATTTCAGTTGTCTTCTATATCACATATAGTTAATTATCGGTTTATAGTTAGCCTGTGTAGAGATGGTTTCAATTGTGGAAAGGGATTGTAATAGCATGTTCAAAGAGGTAAATAGGAAATCTGTTCGAATTGATTACCAATTAGGTTGGTTCTCTTACCACAATTTTTTTAATGAATACAGAAAACATCTTGACATAACAAAAATGACCAAAACTGTAGAGCACGAGTTGCTTTGTTCCAACAACCCTTACTCAAAAATCACGAAGTAGTACAACCCTCACTATTACTTTCTGGGAGTACATCACCGTAATCTACATCGCTTTAAAATTCTATTATGAACACTATTTAACCAAAAAAAAAGCAAGAGAGGAAGATGTGGCTTACGTGACACATTGTCAATACATTCATTTCCCTAAAATTATAGATTTGTGTAATTATTAATGTCAACTATAAAATGTGCAGGGAGCACGAAGGGCAAGAGAGGGATGTGAAAAGAGGAATAGATCAGGAAAAGTGCTTATTTGTATAATCTTAACTGTTTAGTTAACATCCTATCTAACAAGAAGCTTCTCTTAGGTAAGGTTTGCATTAATTTTTTTGTATAGAGGTCAAGGTAAGTGATCTTGGGCAAGTTGGTGTTTTTTGGATATACGCACAGACACACATAGGGTATATATGTGGGTTGATGGATTTTTATGGTTTCCTGCAATAAAAGTGTTAAATTATTACTAAGATATAGTTTTGTTTTTGTTACAGTATACTAATTGTCAAAGATTAGCCGGTTTGTACAACATTCACTCTACTTTCACATTCAACTCCACATGGCTGTCTCAAGGGTCAAAAGCAAGAACCGTTTAAAAGTGCTTTATTGCAAAAAAGATGGTAACCACACTAACTTTATAAACAATGTTGTATATAAAAAAGTCTATAGATACTTCCATCTAATTGATCAACTATGTGCTATCACTTGATTTAAATTGGTTCTGTAATCTTGCATTTATCTCTATAGTCAGTTCACTAGAGTCCTGCAAGAGATGCCTAAACTAATGCAAACCATAGATGATTAGAGTTGGGAACAATGAGGTAATGGTCAACTAAGAGCTGAATGCTAACGATTTGAAAGAAATGCATATGTTGAAGCTTTTCAAACTATCGTAGCCTGAATTAGAACATAGGGAGAATAGTTTTTATGCATGTTTAATGAGCCAATTTACTATTGTCACCATGGTTTTTTGTAGCTATCTGCCATCATAAGTTTCTTACAGCCAAGTAACTAACAATATAGTTCTGCACGTTTAAACACGCGGTTGTCAACATGAATATTCTTGGATCGGCTTAGTTTAGGGTGTGTTTCACTTTTTATTTTGTTTCTTCCACCATCTAATCTATTCCTAAGACGACTACTTTTATTAGAGGGGGTGTTTGGTTGTTATGGAACTAATTTAATGCCCAATGTTTAGCTGTTTTTCGTGCCCTGTTAAGCAGGCTTTTAGGCCATTTTTATAGCTCAAAATAAGCTCCGTACATGTCTTTGTTTTAACGGTGTTTGGTTGCTATTAAAATGATTTAGTGCTCAATATTTAGCTGTTATTTTGTTTTGTGTGTATGCAAATTTGGAATTTTTACAGTTTAGAATTTTGGAACTATGCAATTTATGTTTTTATTAGGGAATGGACCATGAAATTAGGCATTTGCCTTGCCCACCTCAAATGATGGCTGTCAAGAACTTGGACAAAAGTTGATAAAAACATATCTACGGTGGCTAAATTGTATCACTTACTATATGAGTGAAGTTCGCTTTACAAACAATTAACATTAGTACTTATTTAGTAGTCTGATTTGATGAAGATTGGTTATACATGGAATAATATGGCTTAGGAATTCATGAGATTATCATCTTATCCAATGTTATCGAATACTGGATTATGTTATCCAATGGTTTAGGAATTAATATTAAAGTACTTATCTCAAACTTTGGCCTGGTCTCCTCCCAAGTTCACTTGAACTGATCCACTTTGAACTTCAATTAGTTTCTAAGAGAATTTATGAACTTCAAAAACATGGGTTTTATCTTTCATTAGATAAAAATTGCATTTATAAGCTTTCTTAAATTAAAATGTATCCATATATTAATATATCTTATGTCTTCTAATACTTTCGATTGTTTTTGATGGGCCTAAGGCTGATGAGCGTGGAGGAAGTCATGTGATTATTTCTATTCAAACTTACTTTCCCTGTTTTTTTTTTGTGTGTGCCTAATATGTGGTGTTGACTTCTTGAGTTGTAAGTGATAGTCGATATTGCTCGAGTTGGTGAAGAGAGGTTTAGAACAATAAGCATGGATATGAGGAAGCATGGATATGAGGATGGCGTCTATGGGGCGATCAAGTTATAAAACTGGACACTGCATTACATGGGCATGTGTTAGCTCAAAAGTATTCGAGATATACAAGAGTATGTTGTTGTCAATGTATAGAAGTAGGTTCATAATATTATTCATTTTATAAAGAGTAGTCGGGCAGAAGCTTTCGGATATAGACATCATTTTCTATATGGAATTTTGATAATGTATTTATGTATGACGTAAGTTGCAAAGGGGATCATGTGATGGTGTTGTATATTTATTATGAGTCCTAAACTAACAACACATAATAGTTATTTTCCAGGCATCTATTAGCTTAGTTAAGGATCAAAATTCAGAAGTATCATATCATATTCTTCTTGACAATGGCATGTTTATTTTATTCATTTTCGTCTCTTGGATGTGACTACACGTTCATACTTATTTTACTATTAATTTTATCGTATAATCAAATTTTTAAAGTTAGCCGCCCCAACGTCTAAGGTTGGGTTATATTTGGAACGGTCTGTTTTTTCACACGGACAACTTTATGTAGCAGTCTCAAGAGTAAAAAGTAAGAGAATGCTAAAAGTGTTATGTTGTGATAAAGACGGCAACTACACCAATTCTACAACCAACGTTGTATATAGAGAAGTTCTTCATATATCATAAACTATTTGTTTTTTTCCCAACCTTATGTTTTGTTCAACTTTATTATTTGATTAATAATAGCGTGCTTATTTTATTTCATTTATGTTGCTACATGTTCATACTTATATTACTATTAATTTTATTGTATAATCAAATTCTTAAAGCTAGCCGCCCCACCGGGGCGGGCCTAAAATCTAGTATATATATATATTAATATATATATATATATATATATATATATATACATATATATTATAATATTATAATATAATATATATATATATATAATATAATATATATATATATTAATATATACATATATATAAATATATATATATAGCAGAAAAATGCAAATCTGATTCACCACTTTCTGACTCATATAAAGTTATGAAATAAACTTTACAACAACAGTATATTCAAGTTCTTTTATCATGTTGTTTAAGTGTTGATATAATTAACGATCGAATTGTTAAAGGGATTTTTATGCCAGTGGATCCGTGCTCATGATATCCGTCATATCGTCAATGTTCAAGTCTCGTTATATAGTTATGAAGCGTGTTCTAAAAGGCGCGCACAAGCCACTGTAAAGGCGTCGGCAAGGTTGCGAGGCGTGACTCGCTGCCAAACGAAATGGACCTTTGGCGGCTGATCTGGGCGTGACGCAAAAGGAGTGAAATAAGACGCGAAAAGGCGCGCCTTTTAGTAAGGCGTGACGCCGACTTTTTTAGAAGCCAGTTTTTTTTTTTTTTTTTTTTTTTTTTTTTTTTTTTTTTTATTATTATTATTATTTTTTCGAACTATTTTGAACCAGTATTTGAAATTTTGGATATTTGGTATATGGGCCTTGTAATTACTATATAGTAAGTAGTAGTCTAAATGTCTAATATAATACGAGTAATATGATCTAAAATTATAAATACATAAATCTATAAATATTTTTGTGCCGCTTTAGTGACGCCTTAAGAAACGTAAAGGCTCTGCCATGGCGCGTAAGGCTTGAGACGCGGCCATGCTGTCACGCCACGCTTTACGCCTTTTATAACCTTGGTTATGAGATAAGTAGGTACAGCTGTTTGAAAATTTGTAGTTCTAAAATAACTAAGTAAACTGCAAAAATCATTTTTGTGATAAGCAATGCTAGAATCATATCATTTTTATAAAATATTTTTCGCACAATGAAAAGCCACGTGAAATTAACTAAAATTCATTCTCTCTCATTTTTTTTAATTGGTTAATGGTGTATAAGGTACTATATGTGTGAAAATAATTTTGTAAAAATTATGGGCGCGTTTAGTATGGAAAAATTTTCCTAGTTTTCATTTTTCAGTTTTCTGGAGAATGGGGGAGCTATTCTTTCTCTAGAGAACACTTGAAAACGTGTTTAGATGGAGTTTTCTAAAATGGAAAACCTATGGAGAACTCATAAAAGGAGTTTTCCAAAACTTAGTTATAAACTTGGAAAACAGCTTTTCCATTTTTCCAAGAAAACTTTTGGAAAAAACTCAATTTGAACGCATTTTCTATTTTCTTAGGTTTTCTTGGAAAATTTTTCTGGAAAACCTCCTTACTAAACGCGCCCTATGTGATTCTAGCATTTCTCTCTTATGATTTATCCAAAATAACCAAATATATAATTTTTGCCGTTTACTCAAAACAATATACCATCAAAATCTTAACATATACGTATTTACATATGGAAAGATAAAAACTATCCCAAAATCTCACAATTTTTTTTTTGTCAGAAACTAATGGCAGGTATCATTTATAGGATTTAAAATGTCGAACACTAATTTACATCCTAGAGGGTTCCAAAACTTTTCGTCAAGCTTTGTGCAAGAATTATCTCGGAAAAAAAGGATAGATTTTTATTAAATGGACTTTAAGGGATGATACTTGCTAAGAGTTTTTGACATAAGTAATTAATGTGGAATTAACAAACCAAATATATGATTTTTGCAGTTTACTCAAAAGAATATGTCATCGAATTCTAACATATATATGGAAAGATAAAAACTACAAATACTAACATCCAGAACTAAGAAGTGAGAGTCGGGAGTACCTTATTACAACTTGCGAGTGTGAGGAAGAAATGGTGTGGATGGGAAGTGAGACTTGAAAGTAAGGATTATTGTAGGTTAGAGCAATATATATAGGCAATTTATTCATTTATATTTTGAAATACTACGTTTAAATTTAACAAATTAAAAGTGAACTGCAAAATGATAAAAAGATGTCATTTTCATGAATGGAATAATTCGTGTCAACAGACTTTCATCTTTAAATGTTCGCTGGGCTTGTAACTTCCCAAAATTTGTTTGTTTTATAATTAAGGTTACTTGATTTGATCAAAGTTCATCTGATATCACACTTGAGACCCGGTCAATTGATATGGGTCTTTTGATCAATAAAATATTTGGTTCATATATATTTATATAGGGTATGTTTGTCACAGAGCGGTGTAGAGCATTTTGGATCGGAGCGGTGAGCGGCAATGAGTATTATGTTTTTTAGTAGTCGTTTGGCAAAATGAGCGGTGAGCTTTGCTAGTTTTTAAGAATGTTCATTTTTCCAATGCTTCTTTACTGCTCACAGCTTAGTGCTACTGCTACTTTTAACAAACACACCCCTAATCACAAGTAATTTGAAAATTTACATAATCACATGTCAATGAATTTTCACAAACGTATAATCACATCATAATTAATTTGCCTCATTGTTTTTTAGTTTATTTATTAGTGTACATCCGCAAGTTTTATCTGGGGATTGCTGGTATCATTACACCACCACAAACATTTGATTGATAAGTCAACGAAGGCTTTAAAAAAAGAGCTACGTTTTCAATCTAATCCTTTAACTAAAGATTACTGAAACACATGGTTATTGCTTGGAGCTAGGTTTTAATGATGATCAGCAGGGGCGTAGCTAGAAATTTGTTTTGGGGGGGGGGCAAAAGAATTTAAAGTACGTTAGCAAGTACTAAAAAAACATCATATTATATAACTATGTAAAATGTTGCAACAAATTTATTCATTTATATAAGAATTAATATACAGTGATGGATAATTGTAGCACAACAATAATTCTTAAATAGACTAACAAAGTATATCATTTCTTAAGGTGGGTCAAAAGTGAATAGAACATATAATTTTAGCATATTGGGCTATATGAGATATGTACAATTATTAAAACTTTGTGGGTGGGCCATGGCCCACCTTTACACCCATGCAGCTACGCCACTGATGATCAGTCAGCCAGCACCAAACAAAAAGGTCCATGGGGTTAAAGATTTTTTTTTTCCTGATGTAAACATTTGAGGAGAGGAAATGGACGTACATCCACTAGTGATTATGAGTAGAACAATCTTTGATGTGTCGAATTTATCCAACTTTAGTTTCCGTTAACCATCCACCTCTTTATGGAAAAGACTACTATATGTATGATAATTATCCATAAATGGTAATAAAAATTTGCTTTTACATTTATATGGTTACGAGTTACGACACATGCATGTGATGTTATTTGTGTCATTTCTATGCTAGTGATAAACTTGGTATTTTATAGGGGAAAAAAAATAAAAATCAATTATGATTATATTGTTCACAAATTTCTTATCAATGATCAAATGATTGAATGTTATATGGTCACGTAGTAAATAGTTGACAAACTTTTTAGAATCTTTATTCATAGGGAAATGATCACAGCTTTTGAAATTTTTTTGCTATACACTTCCGCCACAAATGATCTTGTATACCCTCAATTCAAATATGGAGAACGGATATGGGAGCAAGCATGGATTATTGACAAGGCTGTCAAATTTGAAAGAAAAAGGCAAAAAAAACTTAAGCAACTGTGATCATTTCCCCTTATTCATATAAGGTGACACTCTTTAAAGAATCAACATAAGATTAGAAGCTAACTGACCGTACCCCAAACCGACACAGGTGATGCACTTCCGTTGTTCAGGAACAAACACTTCGCCTAATTCTTTTGAATCTCGGCCCTCATCTTTTTCTGAACCGAGACCCGGCCTGGCTCGCGTCTGCTGCCCTAGTCGAAAGTTAAAGCAATCAAACCACATTATAGTTTTGTGGCTAAGGTAATGACAACAAGTACTAAGTAATGACGATTACATAGTTGCTGATAAAGCACAATTGAATAATTATATAGGTCGGTTGTTAGAGAAACCCCCAAAGAACATTCCTTCGGTCAAAATTAGATGATATTAAGTTAGTCGGCTCAAGCTCGCCAGTGCATTTAGGATTTGTTAGGGTTTACGTTTATTTATTTCATTTGTACTCTATATAATGTGATAAATAATAAAATATAATCTTTGAAGTTTCAATATCTAACATGTGAAAACTAGAAGGAGTGGTTGAATAGTTTTACCGATTTAAATTTGTTTTCTTTCGAAACTTTGATATGAAATCAACAAGTATAGTTATAGACAAACAAGTAATAATGTAAAGCAATATAAAATAAAGTAAAGATAGAATGATCAAACCACAACACGATGATTTATAGTGGTTCGGCTTACAAGGACTTCATTTCCTTGCCCTACTCCACTTCTCTAGTATCCAACCCGAGAGTATCTTTTCTCCGGCGAAGAAAACCTTACACGTCGCTTATACAATATTTCCGACACTAAGCTAAATGTCGAGTTCTTTCTCGGGTACAATCACTCCCGTCATGCTACGTATTTTGAGGACTAAAATACTAACCAATTACTCTACAAGGTTTATGGTGGTTTGATACAAACATGGTGCTTGATGATGAACAATATACAATACAATGTACAATGTAAAGACTAATAATCAATAGTTGAAGCTTTGTAGTTTTGAACGATGATGATGATCTCTTTGCTAATAAGAGGGTTAGTGTATAATCACTAAAATGAATATGTAAGTACGTGGTAATGATTATGAACTGAGAATGTAAAGAAAAAAGAATATGCAGTTTTGCGCGATTAGGTTTTTCTATTGGGAAATGATTTGCACACTTTCAAAATTTATTTGGATACTCCAGTATATTTGTTTGTGTAAAGCCTTGTCACCTTGCGGAGTCCTTCGGACGAGGGCTAGTCAAGGCAATAACCTGCGATCACAATAAACGCGTTAGCCTCGCCCCGGGTTTTGTACCCAGGACCAAGCTCCGGCGTGAGAGTAAGTATGGGAATTCCCTCGCGAAGACGGGAAGGGGCCCATAAAGTCAATACCCCAAACGTCAAAGATTTCACAAACTTGAATCGCATTTTGAGGCATCTCATCCTTTTGTGAAATTTTTCCTTGACGTTGGCAAGAGTCACACGACTTCACCAAGTCTTGTGCATCACGGTATATCGTCGGCCAATAGAAGCCGGAATCAAAAACTTTCTTGGCGGTGTAGTTGGCACCATGATGTCCCCCCGTGGGTCCACTGTGGCAAGCCATAAGAATGTCATCGGCTTCCTTGCCATGAACACACCGCCGTATGATTTGGTCGGCACAAACTCTAAACAAATAAGGGTCATCCCAATAATAATGCTTAACGTCCTTAAAGAATTTCTTCCTTTGTTGGGACGACATCCCTTTTCTAATGAAATTCCCCGCATGGTAATTCGCAAAATCGACGAACCATGGGGTACTTTGGTCATGTGATAAACTCCCAAGTGTCTCGAGAGGAAATGTCTCGGTGATTTCCTTTTTCTCGAGATCACTTTGATGAGGATTTTTAAGTCTAGACAAATGGTCGGCGGCTAGGTTCTCCGCTCCTTTCTTGTCACGAATTTCGACATTGAATTCTTGAAGAAGGAGAACCCACCGCATCAATCTTGGCTTAGCGTCTTGCTTTGCCATTAGGTATTTTAGGGCCGAATGATCCGTATACACTATGCATTTCTTCAAAAGAAGGTAAGGTCTAAACTTTTCAAAGGCATAAATGACGGCTAACATTTCTTTTTCAGTAGTCCTATAATGATATTGAGCATTGGTCATAGTCTTACTTGCATAGTGTATCAGTTGAAAATACTTAGTCTTTCGTTGCCCCAGGACCGCCCCGATAGCATAGTCGCTAGCATCACACATAAGCTCAAAAGGCAAGTCCCAATCGGGGGCAACTAAGATCGGAGCCTCCGTTAACTTCTTCTTAAGGATATTAAATGCTTCAACACATTCATTTGAGAAGAAGAACGGGGCGTCTTTTTCAAGAAGGTGGGTCAAAGGTCGGGCTATCTTAGAAAAGTCTTGTATAAATCGTCTATAGAAGCCGGCATGACCGAGGAAACTTCGGATTCTCTTAACGGTCGTGGGATGAGGTAATTTTGCGATCACATCGACTTTGGCTCTATCCACCTCAATCCCGGCTTTGGAAATCTTATGGCCGAGGACTATACCCTCTTTAACCATGAAATGGCATTTCTCCCAATTTAGAACCAAGTTGGTGTCTTCACACCGTTTTAGCATTTTTTCTAAATGGGAGAGGCAAGTGGTAAAAGAATTTCCATAGACCGAGAAGTCATCTATGAATACTTCCATAGACTTCCCGATCATTTCTTGGAAAATGGCCATCATGCACCTTTGGAA
>LBNU01009424.1:48679-62956 GCA_014162995.1 Artemisia annua
TATATATATAGTGTTTGTCCCACATGGATTGTTGGAGAAGCAATGGTTAAGAAGAAGATGCTATATACCGGAGGCACACACTTCTTAGTTAATTGCATAGCCATAGACAGTTTTTGAACAAAAAACTTGTCGTTCTCTAGTTCAATCATTCTTCTAGTTTTGAGGGCCCGTTTGGTTTGTAAGTGGGATTGGAATTGGATTTGGATTTGGGAAAGATTTGAAAGAAATTGGATTTAAGTATAAGTTTGAATTAAATGAGGAGAGAGAAAAATAAATGATTAAAATATTATTTTAAAATAAAAAGTTCAAATATGACAAAGAATATAATTGTTTTTGTGCGGCTGAGGAAAATAATATAAGCAAAGAGAGAGAAAACCTATGTTGTCTAGTGGGGCTCAGATTTTGGAACCACACCTGCGCGTCAGACCAATCTAAAAATACCAAACAATGGAATTTAAGTGTCTTTCATCCCAAACCTTACAAAAACCGGGTACCAAACTGGCCCTGAATGTAGTAGGTCATTGTGAGCCATGTGATTTTTTGGTTTATGTGCTAGAATACACACATGGATTCACAAATCACAATGTTCTATTACATTTTTAAACTAAAATATTTAATACAGTTTTAACAATTAAATATTGCCTATTACATTTGTAAACTATAATATTTAATGGGAATATATTAGCTATACTTTTTTTCGGTTGATTGGCTACATTTTTATGCTAAAAATTGTGGGTTCCTGTTTCTTTTGTGGTCCCTAAATTTTTTTTTTGTGGTTCTGTTTTTGTATTTTTGTGAATGATTGTAGCCAATTGGCTACAAAAATTGTACCTAAGCTATCTTCATACTTAATATAGTTTTAATAATTCGTAACATTTAATATTTAAAATTAGGATCAGTGGCCTATTATATTTAATATAGTTTTAATCAATGCAATCGTTTTGCCTTTGCAAAATCGTGATTTTAAGATTTTACCAATTTGTCGTGTTTTATAAACAAAGGATAAATGAGTCAAACTATTTTATATTTTCACTCAATATCAAAGATAAATTCATATAATATCCTCTTGACAATGTTAAAGTTCAAATTCCAACACCAAAGTACTAGTAAAACACAAAAAAAATCAAGTTCCAATTGTAACATTAACGATTTAGCGGAATAAGATTACATAACATGAGTAATAAACGTCTCAAAATATATGAGGCATAATACCGAAAGATTCATACATAAACCTTCACTGATCAATCTATTATATAAGAAAACAATTCGTCAATTACTTATCATTTTTATCTTTAGGCTTAAGAACAAATGGATGGGTTAAAATATAGAAAAAAAAAGAAAAGGATATGGGCTCAAGTAAACTAGGATCGACAAGCGATCTTACGAGTTTACATTCGATTCCATGATCTTACTTACGATCCTACCCCAAATATGATCCTATGTCAATCCTAAACGATTTTTAGCTAGTGAGCACGTAAGATCGTACAATCTTCCGAGTTTACTCGCGATCTTGACAGCCTTGGTTTTAACAATTCATAACATTATACATATATACATTCACTGGGATCTTCCCCCCCAACAACTTTGCACAGCTACAGTAAAAAAATTATATTTTATTACCAGCTACAGTAACTAACGAAGCAACGACCGTTAACATTTTTTTTTAGTTCCGCCTGTGATTGGGCCTTCGTCTTACAGGTTCGTTGCACATTTAGTCCTTATAACTAACGGTCGTTAACTTATTTAACAACTGTTAGCTAATGACCGTTATCTTTAACATTTTTTTTAAAAATTCGTACGAAATTGGTTCTTCATCTTAGAGTTTCGTTGCATATTTAGTCCTCTCATAATTTACATAATTGGTCCTTCATGCTATACGTCCATTACAAAGTCAGTCCTTTGTCACTAAATTGACGTTAAGTAGCTACCGGCCGTTATCACGCTTTCCCTATTCGGAAAACACCCCGCGGCAACGCGCGGGATTCCCATCTCGTTTACTATTAAAAATTGGGATCAATGACCTATTACCTTTGTAAACTATAATACTTAATATAGTTTTAACCGTTCATAACATTTACTATTAAGAATTGGGATCATTTTAAGTTGATTTGAATACGATTGGTAATGTTCTTTTAAAAAAATAAAAATTGGTTCCTTCAATAAATAGCACTGTATAGTATATGAGTTATGAAAACATTATTGTTCTATTGTTTGATATGTTGTGATAAAAGCATTGAATTACTAAACTTAGCAACCTAATTGGTTTTTGTTACCAACAAAAAAAACCAGAAAACTAATCATAAGACATGATACTCGATAACTTCTTGTCTATTAGGCACAGAAAAAGATATATATTGGCTTATTGCATGATTATACTAAGGAGCAATAGTTACATGTTGAAATTTAAATCCCATTGCAGTCTTGAAATTATACAATTTGTTGTACCGATCTTACATGATAGCATTTGCTACTTGAATTCATCATTGATAATTGTAGATGCATGTTAACAAAGCTTCCATTTAAGCAAAACGATCTTGCCAGACCATACAAGAATTAAGATCACAACCCATAACAAGTTGTGATGCGACTAACGTGATATTGAAGGCCACCAAGATAACTATCCTCGTTCAATGCTTTACAGCACAAATCCTTGAAAATGAACTTTATATTCTATCCACTTATAGCTGTTATTGGTATGTAACCAAGTGATCCACTATGATTGAAAATGAAATTTGCTTCATTCGTGATGCGGAAAAAGAAGTACATTCGGTCTTTTCACAAAAAAAAGGTATACAAGAGAGCAAAAGTATACCTATTAATCGAAGTGGGGTATTCGTATAGAACAACTCAGAACGCAATTTAACCTTATGTCTTTTACGAAATAAGAGTTAGTTATATTGTCACAAGTCACAACACCATGTTTTTTCTACGACTGATTCTATCTACTCTCCTTTTATCATCTCTTAAAACTTTATTGTTTCCTCTTTATTTACAATAATTATTGTTACTCGTAATCGAGGTTAGCAATTACTTTGAAATCCATACAAATTTTTTCCTGTTTTTCTTATGTGGACAAGAAGAAATTTGAATGTATGTTTACATTATAGCCATTGACATCTAAAAACAACTCTCAAGTCATCAAGTGACTTGTATAGTTTTTTTTTTTTTTTTTTTTTTTTTTTTTTTTTTTTTTTTTTTTTTTTTTTTTTTTTTTTTTTTTTTTTTTTTTTTTTTTTTTTTTTTTTTTTTTTTTTTAATTTATTTATTTATTTATTTTTATTTTTATTATTATTATTTCTTCAATATAAATAAAAAAATAATAATAATAAAGAAAAATAAAAAAAATAAAAGAGTAAAATGTTTGTCCCACATTGCCTTGTGGAGAACCAATGGTTGCGGAGGATGGAGATGCTATAAAGTGTATTTGCGCAATACAAAGTTTTTAGAATGTAGCAGTAGCTTTTTGGCCATTTGGGTCTTTACTCTAGTGAGTCTAGTCCAATATATGTTGGATGGGTTACTTTTCTTAGACCAAAATTTATGCTCGTTTGCAGTTTGAGTGTTTTGTATCAGTGTTTTATATTGCGTATGAAGAAAGAAAAGATGGAGTGGCTGCCTTAAGTGCCTTTTGTTTAATTTGGCCTTTTGGGGTTCATGAGTTGTCAAGGTTACTAAAGCTATTAGTCAATGGATAACTTACCATCAATCTTATCGTTATGTTGCAAGTTGCGTCACGTTTAGATACTAGATGAAGTTTGCTCGTTGCATGTTATTTCATTATCTATTATGCAATGTACGTGTGGAGTTTGAGCTTCTACTTTTATGTTATCATGTTTTTCTAATGTAATACCGACCAACTGAACAAATTGACGTAGATTTTGATATTTCTATTATAATGTTCGATTGATAAGTATAAATTGACGTAGATTTTGATATTTCTATTATAATGTTCGATTGATAATAAGTATAGTTCCGTTCTCTTGATTATCTTTTAGTCAAAGACATAATGTAGTTATTTTTCTAAAGCGCAAATGAATAATGTCTTTTGCACAATATAGTGAAAAGAATTACTTATATAGGGTATTGTAATTCCTCCGTCCTAATATTATTGTTCCCGTTTTCATTTCGAGTTGTCTTAAATAATCGTTCATTACGAAAAATAGATAAGAAAATTTGATCGAGATTACTACATAACCCTGACTCTAAAGCAATTAATTAGTTAAGGGATAAAAATATCATTCCAAAAAGTAGGAAAAGAAGTAGTTTATAATGAACAATGTCTTTTGCACAATAGAGTAATTAATAAGTTCACCATGACGTTGAAACACAATTGAAAATTTTATTTATATCAATTAGGTGAGCGACCAAAGAGGGCACAAAGCAAACTATAACAAAAGCCTTAGAGTTTTGCTTCTGTCTGTTTCAAGAAACATGAATTCTTGTCTAGCAGTTTACTACATTATTTCTCTATTGTCCATGGTCTTCTTTACCTCTAACTATGCTCAATATGAAGCTTCAGTGGCTAAGCCGAAACCTTCTGCGCTTTTTGTGTTTGGGGACTCAACAGTTGATGCCGGAAACAATAACTTCATTAAAACTACGTTTAAAAGTAACTTCCCTCCTTATGGGAGAGATTTCGTTAACCACGTACCAACTGGAAGGTTTACTAACGGGCGCCTCGCATCTGATTTCATAGGTACGTACGTACAGATCGAGATGAGTTATATTCTTTTTTCATGCATTATGAATTATATGGATTGATTACCTTTTGCACTTTTAAATTTTGCAGCTTCATATGCCGGTGTCAAAGATATCGTGCCTGCTTATTTGGATCCAACTATCGGGATCGAGGACCTAATGACCGGAGTTACATTTGCATCTGCGGGCACAGGATTTGATCCACTGACTGCAACACTCTCTGTATCTATTTCTCTCTCTCATTCTCTCCACGCGAACGTGTTCTTGATAAGTCTATTTGATGTGTGTAAATATGAGACATTAATCGTACATTTTAGCATGAGGTGAAATCGGATAATAGATGAAAACTTACTTTCACTTTGTTTGTTAGAATAATTTCTTTAAAAAATGTGTTTTTTCAAGAATTGATTATAACAGGTTTTCATAGCTCGCGCGTTGTGAATTGTTTGCATTGTTTTGATATGCATGTTTTTGGTTAGAAAAAAACATACCCGTGTTATCGACTTTGCATATACGCGGATGTACATAAATGGAGACATTTTAAAATTTTTGATGCATGTCATATCAAAAATATTAAGAGTAGGAAGCTCAAATTAAGTTATAAAGATCTTATATTAATTTTTTTGAGCTTGATCTTATATTAATTGACATATGAATGTATATATATTGTGTCACTCTTTTTTACTTTGAAATATTTGCATTAAATTATGATAAGAACGTATGATCATTATTTTAATAAACATATAGAATACCAGTTTGTTCATTTTTACTGTTCGTTCAAAAGGTTTTTGGAAATTAAATTGATAATAGGAGGTGATAGTCAATATAGGTAATAGCTAGCAAACTTTTTAAATAGTAGCATTCCTAAGCTGTGATTAGGATGTTTTCAAAAGTGTGATTTGCTTTATATAATTTTAAGACTAAACTATACATGAAAAGAAAGGGCATTGTTGTTTGTAGCAATTTAGTTACCGCGCATGCAATGATATTTACATTTGATTTTATTCTACTTTCTAATTGCGAAATAAAACTTGATTATTAATTTACCATAAGGAGAATAGAATAATTTACATCGATTCTAAAAGTGATTACATTATTTTGTGTGTAGGGGTGTTTGGCACAGTGGGACATATTGAAATTTCATACATTTAGGGTGTTTAATGTGGTCTGTAGAATGGGTCGTTTGGCATTAGTGTTCATGGGTCCAAATTAATTTGTGATAGTTGGAGTTCCAAGTTGTGCAGGTAATGTGCACAACTGCATATGGTGCATTTTTGTGTTTCATGAAGTATCCTTTAAGTTAGTATTAAGCTTTTTTTGTATCTTTGTTTTTTTCTTGGGTCCACTATACTTAATCACCTTATTAATACAGTGGACGTCTTTATTGGTATTTGGTTTGTTCGGTTGGAACAAACTGCCTTTCAAAAAAAAAAAAAAATTAAAAGTTTCTCGATCTTTTCGTATATGAAACTTGTTTTTTATTATCCTACTGCCTGTCGATAAACTAAATACAATACAATTTTTGTTAAAGTTGCTATTCTATGGTGCATTTTTTAGAGTTTAAAATACACAAGATGAGAGAAGTAAAACAAGTTCCGTCCGTCAAATAAGAATTTTAAAGTTGGGTATATAGAATACTAATCTTGATAAGTTAAATACATTATGACGCAACTTGCTTAAACTTATTGTATCAAGCCATATCAATAGTTAAAATACATAAAAAATGCAAAAACGTCATAGACATTTGAAAGTTTTGTAACCATAGTACGGTTAATAAATGTCTTTTTGGTGATGTTAGGTGTGCTCCGGCCCGTTCTAATTTAATTTATTGCTTCATAGCATGCATAAGAAGAAAGGTAGTATGCTTTTAATGTCTTATGTAACTGTCACCTGTATGGGCTATATCCACATTGTATTGCATGTTTACACGTTAACTGTACTGAAAAATGTCTAGATTTGTACACACGTTTGACAAATTCCTTATATTTTTACTTGTACATTTGTGTAGAGTGTGATTTCATTAGAACAACAGATGGAGTACTTCAAAGAGTACAAATCAAAGATAGAAATGCTCATAGGGAAGGAAAGTACACATGAACTAATAACGAAGGCTGTGTTTTTGATAAGTGCCGGAACTAATGATTTCATTGTTAATTATTATGGCCTTGGCGAAGCAGTTGATCAGTATATATATCCGAACGTCACAAGTTACAGTGACTTTTTGCTTCAAAACGTTGAGAATTTCATCAAGGTATGTCTTTCTCTGGTTATCATAACCCTTGGTTTGCTGGATGACCTCGGCGTCTGGCATGTTTAACTTAATTAGTAGTTTTCATTCATGGATAACAACGTTTTTTCTCCTATACTTTTTTTCAACCATATAAAAATTACAACACTATACAGTTAAAAAATAAACAGTAACTAACCCTTTTAGACGGTTGGTCCGTAATATACCCATTCAAGGTGTTCTACGGAGTAGTTTCTTCGTTCTAAATTTATTGTCCACTATTAACTTTTTTAGTCTTTCTTCTTCAACTTTGACCTTAAATATTTTTGTGGGTGTTATATAATATTTGATGCAAAATATATAAATGAATTGCGTTTTAAATGTACTTTTCAATGGTATAATTTTTGATCAAGTATTATATAATAAAAAATATATATATTCATGGTCAAAGTTGAACCAGTTTGAATTTGAAAATCCAAACTGGAGAATAATTTTAAGACGGAAAAAGAATTTAATACTAGTAAAATAAAAGATCTCAATGAGCCATTCATCAATCAGCCATTCAGGTGAATAAATTAAGAATGAAAATGACATTTCATGAACCTAGGTTGATCTATTTAATGTTTTGTCCCTACAGTTTAATACTCCATCCGTTCACTGTTGACTTTTGAAATCTTTAGTTTGCAATTTTGACCTTAAATTATTTTTATTTGTGTTATATATTACTTGATGCAAAATATATGAATAGATTGAGTTTTAAATGTATTTTCCATTGATGTAATTTTTACCAAGTATAATATAACACAAATAAAAATATGTAAGGTCAAAGTTACAAAACGAATACTTAAAAAGTTAACAGTGAACCATAATTATGGGACGGAGGGAGTATGCAATAATATAATGGATACGTACGTCAGTAAGTTTTTATTATATANTATATATATATATATATATATATATATATATATATATATATATATATATATATATATATATATATATATATATATATATATATATATATATATATACTACTTATGTGTAGGGTTCTTTTCAGAACCAAATAAATTGCGAGAACTGCGAGAACCATTCTCCACCCTTAGATTACTTGATCAATGGTCAAAATCATTTGTGGCAAAAATGTAATAAAGTGAAAGATAAAGAATAAATTAATATGAGTTGGAGGGGTACTACAGGAATTTCGTCTTAAATTTTTTTGATAACCGTCCATCTATTAAGAGATTTTGAAATAGTGATTAGGTCAAAAATGTTTTCTCTCTGATTCTCTTCCGCCTCCACTCTTTAACTGCTTACGATCCTTTTTTGAAATCAAATATCAATACATAATGTTTTAACCATTTGCATTTCTGTTATTTGAATTAAGTTTTCCCCTAACGTGATGTATGAATGCATGATATACTTGTGACTTAGTATACTAATTTATTAATTGTGTTTATTGGTTCATTTGTATTCATCACTACAATATGACGACGCTATTCTATTTCGATCTTTCACACGATGCCGCATAACCGACGACAAAAAGGTAATGAGTTTGGTGTTTAGGTGGCTTACACCTTTTGTTATTTATTTATTTAATAGCTTTTTGATTTATTTTGTCACCACTATTCATATGATTTTTTTTTCGGTGTCGATACGAATGCTTCATCGTTGAATCGATCGGTTAATCCAAATGGTATTTCATATTCATTAAAATAAATAAATGAATTAAAAAACTACACAATTAGTTATAGATCCACGTGTATGTACATTTCAATTTCTTGTTGAACATGCTCCATTATTCTATGTATGGTTTCTTCTTTTTATATTCAATTACAAAGTGAAAGGATTAAAAAATGAGTGATGCATTAATCGCAGAAAAATATGTGAGTCACCACACTTATCGAATTTCCCTTTTAGTTTTAGTATTCGTTATATATTTTTGTTGTGTTTTGATTAGGCATCTTACAGCATTATTTTGGATTTGGTAATTGCCATACTAACAACTTCTACTAGCTGTTGTACTTAAGAGATGCGACTGTGTTGAGTTAACTAAGAGATGCATATGTGTTTTTAGAGTTTCGGACTTTAAATGTATTGGGAGTGCATATATGTTTTTTGTTCTGATTAAGGATGTTTTGTGTTGTTACTTACCGTATGATTTAGGGGTGCAATTGTGTTTTCCGTTTAAGGCTGTACTAATATCTCAAAAAAGTCAAGAATCTTGTCTCATGTGCATAAGGCAAAAATACATTATGCACATGTGTTTTGTTAGTTGTCATAATTAAATAATTCGTTTATTAATTGGTTGTGGTTACAAGTACGAGTATGATGAGTTATGAGAAGAGTGCACATGTGTTTTGTACATCCTATCTAGCGAGAGATGGTTATTATAAAGAAGTAAAGAGTAAAGACACCAATGCATATGTTTTAAATTGTGCACATGTGTTGAGTTGTGTGATTATGTGGTTTTTATTGTCATTTTAATTTGTTGTTATGCCTTTATTACTTTAATCAAATATCGTATGATCCTAACTTTTTTTTAAGATTTTAGGAAACGGGAAATACACATGTTCTTTGAAGGCGTGCACATATATTCTTTGAAGGCGCGCACACATGTTTGGATGAATTTGACGAGAAACTTCAAATATACATGTTTCTGGAAGGCGTGCACATATGTTTTTGGAAGACGTGCACATGTATATTCAACATGATACATTTGTATTTGAATTGTATTTCATTTGATATCACATTTTGTGTATAATTTTTATGTTCTTAGTTTATCATAAATCTAAAGGTCACATGTATAATTTTTTTTATGTTTTTGGTTTTAAATATGAAAGTTTAAAGAATGTACAATAAAAACATATATGCAATTACCTATTCACGCAAATAATATTTGAAGTTTAAACAATTGTACTCTAGAAACACATGTAAATTTATATTATTTCATAAAAAACACATATGCACCAAGACGTTTCAAAGCATGAAAAAAATAATAATAAAAAAAATCCTAAAATTAAGGGATTTAAAAAAACGGGAATTAATTAAAAAAACTAAAAATCATATAAAAAGTGTCTTTTACAACTATACCCTTTTGAATTAATCAATAAAAAACAATATCTAAAAAAATATGATTGGTTGTTACTAGTTCTCGCAGTTCTCGCAATTTATTTGGTTCTGAAAAGAACCTCACCCTACTACTTATAATACATTTTACACCCTCTCTCCTATTTAATTTTTAAGATTTTCTAATATAGATTTTAAGTAAATACAAGTGATAAAAGACAAAGCACAAGTATGTAAAGCACAATGATTTAAAGCAAATACTATTTCTTACATACATACAATTAATACACCCCATCACCAATTAATATAAAATGTAAAGCACAATATACAAATCACATATACTACTGCTGAAGAATTAATTTCAGTACATGTACACCAACTTCATCAAAAACAAAAAAGAAATTGATAGAAGCCTAAACAGTTACATATAAAACATTATATCATATAAATATTCAGGTAATCAGGATTCAAGACTAAATCATCATATAAAACATTATATCATAGACTACAAATACATAAGATGCATGATCTACAAATACATAAGTCACATGCCTTATTTTCTATCCTTGTATAAATATTCACGTCATCAGGAGCGAAACATCTAAAGACGAGTGATCTACAAATACATAAGACGCTACTATATCTAAAAAAAATCCACCGTTGTAAGTATTGGTGATTGTATCCAGGTTTTGAAGAGGTGAGTACTGGATGTTGCAGTTCTGGATATATAGAAGCAGGAATATTATGCAACATAAATTCGCCTGTATGTGACGATGCATCGAAGTATGTCTTCTGGGACTCAGTTCATCCAACAGAAAGCGCATATCATTATGTATTTACGACCGTACGTCCAGTGGTTGATATGGTCTTAAATGATTACATAAACTAATTAATATGATCGATCATTAAGCAAGCTAGAATATGGATTTAGTTTCATATTAGTATATATGTTCAAATTTCAAACCTACTTTCTATTTAAATCCAGACATAATGTATCTGATCAGCACCACCACCAAACAATTAATATCTTTTATATAATAAAGGAATTACATCATTTCGAATTTTTTTTTGACAAAACACTCTTATGGGAAAAAATTGGGCCTAAGAGCTCGATTTTGACACATAGGCGAAATCGAGCAATATGATTAGCCAATAAAAAGTCAAAATTGAATTGATTTTGGTCAAACTTTAATAAATTTGGTAGAGAATTTAGTTGAGGAAAAAAACACATAAAAATATAGGTGTCAAATTTATGAAAATAAAAACTTAAAAATAGAGGAGGTAATTAATAAAACTTTAGTGGATGAATTTTAAATATATTATATAGAGTTAAATGTAAATAATAAGTCTCCATGTTTTTTAATAACTTTAGATAATAAACAAATAACCCCCTATACTTTATAAACATAGAGTTTATAAAATGGACTTTGTTTACAATTACATAAGTATTAGCATTAGTTTGAGACTTCATCCATTAAAATTACAAAATTTTGTTTCATCTATTATTTTCTTTTTACTATGTACGTTAAATAAGGACTCATGTTATCCTATTTAAAATATAATTTATGCGTACATGGGTTTGAATATTAAATACGGATAAACTATTATTAACGGTAATATAAATATCAAATGGTAAGCATGAGTTACTATGATATGAAAAATATACTCGATTGTATTTAAACAACGACTCATGTAATTATTATTTAAAATTTATATACATATACCCTGAAAAACATTTGTAAAAAAACTTTATACTTTATACCCCTAGAGTTTATAATATGGAAACTCTTAGTTTTACAATTACATGAGTAATTAATCTTCGATACCTCTTCACTAAACAGGATGCTAAACTCTGATTAATTTGCTGGATCTTGCTGTTGCAAGAGTTTGATGTGGAAATTCGTGATAAGAAAGGAGCAGAAAATCTTGCGGCCGATCACCTTTCTCGACTCGAAAATCCCAGTCTTGCTGAGGCAGATAAGAGCGAAATTCGGGAAACATTTCCTGAAGAACAGCTCATGTTAATAAACGATTCCGAACCATGGTATGCAGACTATGCTAATTACCTGGCAAGCAAGGTCATCCCTGAGCACATGGGCAGACAGGAGAAGAAGAGGTTCTTAAATCAATTAAAGTACTATTTTTGGGACGAACCCTTCCTATTCCAAAGATGCCACGACCAGGTGATCAGGCGTTGTGTCTCTGAGAAGGAGGCTATACAGATTATGAAGGAATGTCATGCAGGCCCGTCTGGGGAACATCACGGAATAAGCACCACTGCACGAAAAGTCTTTGATGCGGGATTCTATTGGCCCACGGTGTTTCGTGACGTGAGACTGATGATAGAAGCATGTGACGCATGCCAAAGAGCTGGGAACATCTCTAGAAGAGACGAGGCTCCTCAGAATTATATACAAGTGTGCGAAGTTTTCGACGTATGGGGGATCGATTTCATGGGACCCTTTCCATCCTCAGGGGGGGGGAATGAGTACATCTTGGTGGCCATTGATTACGTTTCAAAATGGGTGGAAGCGCAAGCACTTAGGACAAGCGATGCTAGGGTAGTCATTCATTTCTTAAATAAATTGTTCGCTAGGTTCGGGATTCCAAAAGCTCTTATTAGTGACAGGGGAACTCACTTTTGCAACTCGCAAATGGAGAAGGTCATGAAAAGATATGGAGTCTCTCATCGGTTCTCCACCGCTTATCATCCGCAGACCAACGGTCAAGTCAAAAACACCAATAGAGCTATAAAGAGGATATTAGAGAAAACGGTCCACCAAAACAGAAAGGATTGGTCTTTTAAGCTCGATGAAGCTTTGTGGGCATTTCGCACTGCCTATAAGACACCAATCGGGACTACCCCATTCCGTATGGTATATGGCAAGGCATGTCATCTCCCAGTAGAACTGGAACACAAGGCATATTGGGCACTTAAGGCCTGCAATATGGATTATACGGTCGCAGGGACAAATAGATTCCTTCAGCTACAAGAGCTCGACGAATTGAGATTTGAGGCTTATGAATCTTCTATCACATATAAAGAAAGGGCTAAAAAATGGCATGACCAACGAATTAAGAAACCTAAGGAATTCTCAGAAGGAGACAAAGTACTATTATATAACTCTCGCTTAAGATTATTTCCAGGAAAACTTAAATCCAGGTGGTATGGGCCTTTCACTGTAAAGAGCTCTTCTCAAAACGGGGCCGTTGTGTTAGTTGATGATGAGGATAGGGAATTCACTGTGAATATACAACGAGTTAAGCATTATCAAGAAAGTGGTAACGAGATGATCAATGAGGAAGACATAACCTTCAACGATGAAGTCACGTAACGTACGGTGATTTTGAGTCTAGCTACAAGACTCGTAAATAAAGAAAAGCGCTTCTTGGGAGGCAACCCATGTTTTATTTGTTTTTGTGTGTTTATTTGATTTTATTTGTTTCCGTATGTAAGATATATTTCTTGGTTATTGATTCATGCTTCAAACTAAATTGTGAAAATGCTTTATTTTGTTTTTAACTTCGTCTTAACTACATATAAAGGTATTTTGCAAAAAGCTAAGTGTAAGGGAAATCCAAATCGGTTTATAAAGAACGAATGAACATGAATCATAACAACGAAATTAGCTTACATATTAGTACTTGTTTGAGTCAAATGCTTGTATCGAGTCATAATGAATTTTTGCAGGAATTCCAGGAAGTAAGATTTAGATTTTCCAGAATTTTTCCCGGAAGCTTAACATGAGAATTCTGTCAGAAATTTCTGACAGCGTCAGGATTAACACCTGACGGCGTCAGGCTATAATTTTCTGCAAATTTTGAAAGTTTTGTATTTTTCCGGAAACTTAAAAAGTTTTGTCAATTATTTAACTTATAATCTCCAGGAATTCTGCAAAATATTCATTCCACAAGCATTAAATCTTATTATGTAGATTTTACCGCCGATTTTACGCGAGGTTGGCCTTTATCTTTTTCAGGTTAACAGGTTATTTTGGATGAGAAGACGTTTATTATTTTGGAAGGGAAGCTTTGAACGTTCGTCTATCTTGGAAGAAGATCTAACCATGTTACTTCACTATCCACAACAAACGATTTAGGGGAGTATTTGATTTCATTCTTTCATTTTATTTACTTTTACGTCTTTTATTTGAACATTGGGGACAATGTTCGGTTTAAGTGTAAGGGGGGTAAATGAAAGCACCATTGAGAATATACTTACGCTTGATGTTTTGCTTTGTTTGATAGTAAATTTGTAATAAAACCATGAGAAATATTTGTTAGGG